>APFE030602946.1:64033-164079 GCA_000404065.3 Pinus taeda | reverse complement strand
ATTATTAACTAGATATTTCAATGCAGAATGGTATGTGTACATATTAAAATTTCCTCCTAATAGGTAATGTCTAAACTTCTAGAGTGCTTATACCATAGCCAAACCTTTGTGCTCTGTCATTGAATAATTCTTTTCAGCCTTAGATAACTTCCTACTTGCAAATGCTATAGGGTGATCCAATTCTCCTTCACCAACCTTTGTCAGCATTGCTCCTAACGCAATACATGAAGCATCCACATGCACTTGGAATTCCTTCTTTCAATTTGGGAAGACTAGGATCAACGCGGTGACCAATTTCTCCTTTAGTACATCCAGGCTTCAATGACATTCTTCATCCCAATAGAATGTAGTGTCCTTTTTCAGTAGTTTCTCCATAGGCACAGTAATCTGGGCACAACTTTTAATAAACTTCTGATAGTACCCAGTGTGGCCCAGTGTTGCATGCAACTATTTAACACTTCTCGGTACCTCCAAATTAATTATTACCATGATCTTAGTAGGTTCCACCATAATTCCTTGCCTACATACCACATGACCCAACAAGATTCCGAAAGGGACGCAGAACAAGCATTTCTTCAAGTTTAGCGCAATTTGGTACCTTTGGCATGTATCCAACATCAAGCACAAGTTGGCTACATGGTGCTTTACTAGCCCAAACACTATCCAATCATCAAAATATACCTCCAAGAACTTGTGAAATAATTATTTGAATGTCGCGATGACTACGGGCAAGAAGATCGTCGATGCATTCTTAAGTCCAAAAGGCATCACTGTACACTAGAAACATCCCCACTCTATCACGAAGGTGGTATTACTCCTGCCTTCTGGCATGATCTTAATTTTATGGTATCTAGAGAATCCATTAGTGAATGAATAGCCCTCCTATCCTCCAACATTATCTAGTACCTCATCTGTGAAAGGATTTGGAAAAAGATCATGGACGTAAGCATCATTAAGCTTCCTGAGATCTACGCAAATTGTTATTTCATCCTTCTACTTCTCTTCTTGAACAACCATTGGACTCACCTAATTAGATTCCTCCATGATTCAATAATACCTATTGCAAGCATCTCATCCAACTCCAAGCAGACCTTTTCTTCATACTTGGGATTAAAGAGATATGGCCTTTGCTTGATCGGCTTGGCGTCCGAATTCAAAGTAATCTTCATCACACCCAAGTATCCTATGATACCTTTTAGGTTTGAAAATTTGATAGCAAACAAATCCTGGTATTCGTAGAGCAACTCAACAACCTTATCTACCCTAGCATCATCCTAGTAATCTCCAATCGTTGCAAATTTCAGCTTCGCTTCTATGCCAATGTTCACTTGTCTAGTCTTCAATGGTGTGGTGATGTATGGATTCTATACCTGCGGTCCCTCAACTTTACGGTGGCCCTCTTCCTCTGAGATGTTAATATTCCTTGGATCCTCATCATCTTCTTTAGCAGTCACATTGTAGCATTCTAGTGCATGGCGCAACTGGGTGCTTCAATCTGGGTGAATCAAGTCTAAAGGATCCTACGGTATTTTGAAGATTACTACCTTAACCTCTTGCATCGCTTCGTTGATGCTTTTCAACCCATCCTCAAAGCTGAAGGTCATAAAAAATCCTTCTCTTAAGATGTCCCACTCGTGGTATTGTAGCAGAGCTATGTTTCCAGGTACCAATTCATAGGAACAATATCCAAAGTGTGATAAGAAATATGCACCCACTCCGGCTGTGGCTCCATTCCATAAACCTTAGTCTATTGTGCTAAATGATTGTGTGGATCATTTCTCCCATTGTATTTTTTAGTTAGCCAAACTTTTGGGTGACCAAACCACAATCTCATCATTCTTCTATACTCACACCATTCATCAAAACTGTCTTTATGCTTACCCCACCACCGTGCAGGTGTAGTGCGCAACGTCAAATATAGTGCTTGAAAGTGATGCTTCTCAAGCACTTCCCTTTCAAATGCATCCAAAAATATAGGTACATTAATTAGACCATCATAATAAGGTAAAATTCTTACCTCGGATGATACACAACACAATGATTTAGTCATCATATTACAGTACAGCGTAGATACTTTGTGCAATCTACTCTGTTAGTGCTCCAATTCTTCATCTGAATCTAACGTGAAGGAGATTTCGTGTCTCATGCAATTCATCCATCGGCTATCAGATTAACCCAGTCTTGATCTCATTCTATTATCTTATAGATATGGTCCAAATCATCATCGATTTCCTCATAATCATAGGCCGGTTTAGTGTAGCGCGATCCTGTTGCAGGGTCCAATGGGACTACTTCGCGAAGCAATTTCCTTTCAAATGACATCATCCATTTCTTTAAATTGATTACCTTGTTCATATTAATAGCCCAATCAATTCCCGGGAGTGTGGGGTATGGATTTCTATCATCAAAAATCAATTCCCGGGAGTGTGGGGTATGGATTGCTATCATCAAAAATCTCTATTACTTCAAAATTAACCAATGTGCTTGCTCCTTCTCTATCTACTGTCACTCCATTCAATCTCCCCATAGGGATAATATTCTGTTGATTTTCCATCCTCAGCTAAATTGGGGACCATTGTAGCACAGGTCTCCCCATTTTTTCCCATGTCTGTTTAGGAAAAAAATTCACATCTGACCCTAGATCTAGAATAACCTGATCCATTTCATACTCTCCTATTTGCACGATAAGCCTCATCTCGTGTCGTGTTCTCGCCTTGTGTTTGCCTATCTTTCTGACTGCACGGTGTCCTTTAAGATCACCTTCCTTACCAGCACACTTATTTATCAGTTCTTGTAGCCCCTTCACCACCTTACTGTCGTGAAACAACTTCATACAAGTCTATAAGAAAGTGGTAAGCATGGAGGGGTCAACTTTTTTAGATAGCTTGTCCTGACTTCCCGAGGTAGAGGCCTTAGCGAAGCTTTTCCTTGCTTCCATGAATGTTTCCTTCATGTGCTCCAGGTAAAACCCAACTTATTTTTCTAGAGCCTTGTGAACCCACTCACTTTCTTCAGGCTAATTTCCTTTATCATCACTAGTCATCATTCTGCTTCGCAACACAATATTCACATTGGGATCCTCCTCGCAAGGCTCGACCCTCATCATTTGTAAATTCTAGGTGGGCTCTTGAAGCTTCACCTTCTTCTCCTACATCTTAGCTATTGGTATGGGGAATTCTTCTATCGCATGGTCAATCTGAGTACAACATCGGCAATATGGGTGAATCTGGCTTGTACATTCCTGCATAGTGTCCTTGTACTCTGCAATTGTAGCATATAACTTGTCCTCGACCTCTACCAGGTCCTCCTCCTCCTCAGCTTTGTCCATGCCCCTGATATCCTCCAATGCTCCCCCAATGCCTTGCTCCAGAGGCCGAGTCACATGCCCTACAATATGCTTTAGAATCCTTATGCAGCGTCGGCCACCACAACCTAGCGCACAAAATATTCTGCGCTGTTGCTTTTTAATTATGGTTGTCTCCATAATTAACTCATAGCTATGGCAGTTATGCTCATCATGGCCCACCGATTTACAGAAATTTCACAATAACTGTTGGGGTGCCTGCACAAATTTTTCCTGCAAGTGGCAATTTCTTGTTACATGTTTTCCTACTACTTGATAAATAACGCACCATAGTGCGGGCCCTGTACTTGGTCCTGTTGGGGCTTCCTGTCTCAGAGGCATGGGCCCTCCCCCTACCATATAATTCATGAAAATAGAGCAATGATCCTTATCATGCCCTTTGTTTTTACATTTTAGGCACGAAACTTCTTTGCACACCTTTGACCAAGCTGATTTATCCTTCTTCAAGCTTTGCAAATCCAAACAGAGGTTTGCAACTTTGCATGAATCTATTGAACTCCAAACGTTGCATCCTATATAGGGGTCTCATGTAAGCTCATTGCGATCTCCAATGCTTTTGGTTGAGTCCCTATCTTTTTTTATGTCAAAGTAATCCTCAAGTGAGGTAGGAGCACAACTATAAACCAATTGCAATGTTCACTGTCTGTGAGATTCATATTAGCTTCACAGATTCCTCACTTTAGTCTCTAATCCAACTCCCAGGGAGTTCCGCGAATCCTCATCACGATTTCCTTGAATCCAACGACTGATTGTGATTCAGATTTAGGTCTACTAAATTCCTTGTTCAGATCAGTCTAAGTGTTTGCTAATGATGCCAATGTGTTATCTGTGTAGTACTTAATGTACCATGTCAATGCACAATCTTGTAAAGTAGTAACCAACTGCACCTTCTTTATATGATCATTTGTAATATTCTATGTTGTCCATACATCCTTCACAACTAACCAAAATTGATCTAGGTCCTCACTTCCCAAGCCCTTGAAAATGAAAAATTTCATTATATTTGACATGTTGAATGGTGATGGAGGTGGTGGTGGTGTGGGCGAAGGTGTATGTTGTGGAGGTGAAGGTGGAGGTGGTGTGGGTGGATGAGGTATCCGCAAGAAACCCTACTTCATCAACTATACAGCGCTTCGCGGTGAGGCCTGTACTGCTCCCTGGTCGTTGCTCGAAGGAGGTTCTATCAACAGGCTGTATTCAGGACCTGCTCTCTATTGATTTCTAAATAATTGTCCACTTCACGTAGATCCAAACATCAAGGCAGTGGCATAACCCGATTTTCACACAAGAGAATTTTAATCCAAGTATTCAAAGATTTCAAATACTTACCTCACAGTCCTTTGAAAAAGGGCCACTCTACTTCACTGCAGCTGACTGAGATATCGACCATGAATTCTATCACAAATCCACTTATGAATTGATCAGGCCAATGATCAACAACACACATGATCTTATCTTCAGAGGCTTCCAACCTCCGCACTAGCTTCGGGGTCCACACTATTGGACTGTCAAGCCTCCGCCTTCCTTGGCTGTCTGCAAATTTAGTGATCCACTCGTATAGTTCAACCGAGAAGGTGCAAAAGAAGATCTCGTGTATCTTTGTGTATAAGTATTTTTCCAACCACTATTCTTTCCTCAGGCATGGATTTATGTTTTTTTGCACTGTGAATTCGTGGATCTTTCTATCCAACCACTTCTCAATTTCTTTCTTTATGGGATTCTAGTGATGTGACATCACACATCTCTTTATGCAAATCTGAGTCCCGGAAACAGAACCATTTGTTGGCTTAATGGATCCTGACCTAGGTTCAGAGTTAGCTGCGCCAAATAAATCTCTACACTACTGGCCCTTTCGGTATCAATCTGCAGAGCGCAGATTGAAGTCTCACCTGAAGCAGTATGGGGGGATGCAGGAACCAAGTTTCTACACCCAAAGATCAACGTGATGTCATTTTATGCCCTAAATCTGCCTTTGCACAGATCGATAAGCCTTTATGTATTATCGATATAACTCCTTTAGTTAGCCTCTAGACCTTCGTGAAGGTCTATGAATGTCTTTCACGGCCCCTGAATAGATGAGCCAACTACTTACATGCATCAAAGATTACTCTTAAACCAGTAATTACCCTGATCAACTTAAGTGTTTGATAACTTCCACATACAACAAGATAATCTTCACATAAACAATTAGTAGTAATTGCATTCATATAATAGTATAAATCGTGTAAAATCACGCATCAATACATCTTTATTTCATAAGCCCAACATTCATCACAACATAAAGCGCATTCATTCATAATAGAAGTAAATAGGCAAAACACAAGAATTTATGCAATAATCTTCTTTATTAATACTCAGTTCATCTTACAAACTCAAGACTTTCCTGCGCACTTAGTTGCGAACTCTACTCCAGGCCTCTGTGCACACAACTGTAGAGCCTTCCTTCTACTCTAAGACTTCTACACTTTTTCTTCTATTGACCCATTACATTCATCCTCTTCCCTTTCTCTTAGACATCCTAAGACATAACTACTTATACAATCCCATGGTCTGCAGAACATGGGTAGATCTTCAAAAGCCGACTTAATTTACATAAAAGAGGGTAAAACCATTTTTGAATCTTTAATTATCTATGTGCTCTGTGACAACAACTTGTGGATAATTTACATATTTATACAACAAAACTTGGGCTTTTCTCCCAAAATTGACCCTATGGGACCCCATCACCCCTGTGTCATATTCCAAGCATGAATGTGTGATCACATGGAATAAAACAAAACATAAAAAACATTTAATCGAGAGAAAATCCACCTCTACCCTCGAGCCATAATGATTTCACCTAAACTGGTCTAGAAATCACCAAAACTAACACACTCAAAATTTCTTCACCATACCCAGAGGAATTTTCCTGTTTCCACCCACATGTCAAGAGCTTCCTGGGGAAAACCATCTCCACCTTCAACCCTTGGGATTTTCCTAAGGTCACCTCAACAGGGTCCAAAATCTACGAGCAACTCAAAGCTAAACTAAATAGGGAACTCACTACCCATTGCTATCTAGGAATGAAAAATGAAAGGTTGCACATGACTGTCAATCTAGGCAAATACCATGCCAATGAACACAAAAGTTACCAACAAACCATGCTTTCGAATTCCAAAAATATAATTAAGAATGCACATTATTACCTTCAAATCCACAACTATTTTCTTCCCTTGCTTGCTGCTGTCCAAATATTCTTCTTGATTGCCCATGACTTCCTCTTACACCCCCTTCTCTACTTGCTTGTGTTCAAGTTCTCTTCTCCTCTCCCTTGTTGTAGTGTTCTCTCTTGATTTTTCCTGAAGTGTATGTTAGAATGTCCTCTCTACCATTTCTTTTCTTTTGCTGTTTCTTTTTCTTCATTTTCCATTGCATTATTTTTTCATTTTCCCTTGCATGTAATTTATTTCATTTCCCTTTATTTCTTTTGCATCCTTGACATGTGTTCCTTGCTAGATTGTAATAAATAATATGTATTTTATTGCCTTTTTCCTCTTGTGAATTCCAATTTCCATAGCCAATAATAAATAATTAACCACACGCATATCCCAATGTAATGTTTTTCCCTTCATTTAGCTTGGAATATGTGTCTTATGACCTTGGTTTTATTTTTTTGCTTTTTATAATGTCCTTTTACATGGAAACTTAACTCGAGGCTATTACAAACCCATCCCCCTTAGGGGAACACTGTCCTCGGTGTTCTTATGACACTTGCAACAAAACAAAACTACTAAAAACATGAAAAACATACTTCTTATTAGAGCTTTATAAACACAAATTGATGCAATATATATATATTATATATATATATATATAAATATATATATATATATATATATATATATATATATATATTATATATATATATATATTATATATATATATATATATAGATATATATATTCTATATATATATATGTTGCTTCAACTAGCAAGCAAAGAAGGATATAGTGCCTGCATCTAATCAACCATCTCCCTTGTAACTTCATTGACCCAAAGTGCTTCCATTGCACTTTAACTTTCTCTATTGCTCGGTTCTGGAGCATGAGCTTCTTCCACTGTAGGATGCATTGAGGCTTTGGCTAGAATTCTCCTTCTTGTTCCACTTGAAATACAAACTGATCAACCACATGATTAACATCCTGTATATATATTTTAAGCAAAGAAACATGAAAAACATCATGGAATTTCACTGATGGAGGAAAAGTAATTCATTAGGCCACTGGTCGAATCCTCTCAAGGATCTCAAAGGGCCCACAATAATGAGGTGCCAACTTGGCACATGACCAAATGTTCAAGGAGCTCTTCTTGGGATTTACACGGAAGTACACATTCTTTACATTCTCAAACTCCTTGAATACTTTATGTTGATCCACATAACTCTTCTGCCTATACTATGCTTCCTTCAAATTATTTTTGATAACTTGCATTTCCTGCTCCATCTCTATCAACATATCTGGTCCAATCAATGACTTTCTCACTGTATCACAACAGATGATAGGAGTATTACAACTCCTCCCATAGAGAGCCACAAAATGACTCATCTTCAAGTATTCCCGATAACCATTATTGTAAGCAAACTCCACTAGTGGAAGATACTCCTCCCACTTCCTTCGCTGATGCATGACATACATCCTCAACATTTCCTTAAGGATCCTATTAATTCTCTCTATATTTCTTTATGTTTGTGGATGATAAGCTAAATTGAAGGCTAACTCTATCCCCAAGCCTGCAAACACCTCCTTCCAAAACCTAGAAGTGAACTTGGCATCTCTATTTCATATAATACTCTTGGAAACTCCATGCAACCTCACTATCTCCTTAATGAAGACTTGAGCCACTTCATTAGCTAAATTAGTGGAGTTTATTGCAATGAAGTGAGCTACCTTTCTTAACCTATCAACCACAACCATGATGGAGACATGCTACATTGATGTCCTTGGAAATCCTGTAATAAAATCCATGGAAATGACCTCCCATTTCTCTTCAGGAATCAGAGTAGGATGTAAAAAACCAACTGGATTATTTCATTCAACTATCACCTGTTGATAGTCCAAGCACTTAACAACAAACCCAACTACCTCTTTCTTCATGTTAGGCCAATAATAGAACTTCTCAATAACTGTCAAAGTCTCCTAGTATCGAGGGTGGCCTAAATATGGCTTGGCATGAGACTCTCTCAAAACAAGCTTATTTAATTCACTACTATCAGGCGCATATATCTTGTTCCTAAATCTAACCAAGCCACATGTTGTGAGGTGATACTCCTCATCCTTATCACCCTCACCTTGTTGTAGCAATCTCTGCTTCAACTGTTGGTACCTCTCATCATGCTACCCTCAAGTAGATATACTCCTACAAATTTGTCCCATAAGAGATCAAGGTTGAAATATGATTCACCTGTACTCTCCTATTAAAATCATATGCAACTTGGTTCTCCTTGCTTTTGATATACTTGATTTCAAATTCAAACTCACTAAGAGAAACCAACCATCTAGCTTGGCTTGCATTCAAATTGGGTTGGTCAAACAAATACCTCATTCCACTATGATTACTCATCAAAATGAACTTCCTTTCAAGGAAATAATGTAGCCACATCTTCAATGCATTAATGATAGCTGTCAACTCAAGATCATGAGTCACATAATTCCGCTCATGCTCATTCAACTTCTATGATTCATAGCAAACCACCTGTCCTTAATACTCCACTGGGTCCTTCTTTGCAAACATCTATACAAACTACAAAGTACTTATTAGGACCTGCAATCCTCAAAACTAGAGCATTGGTAAGCAATTGCTTCAACTGATCAAAGCTGGATGTGCACTCAACATTTTATTCAAACTTCTTTCCTTTCCTTTGCAAAGATGTAATAGGATAGTCAATATTGGAGACATTTATGATAAACCTCCTATAATAACATGCTAGTACCATAAATGATCTAACCTCATTCACATTCTTCAGAGATGGTCACTCCAAGCTAGCCTTAATATTTTCTAGATCCACTTATCCCCTCCTTGGAAACAACATGTCACAAGTAATGAATTTGATTCTGAAAGAAACTACACTTGCTGAGCTTAGCATACAACATATACTCTCTCAACAATCTCAATATTGTTGCTAGGTTCTTTGCATGATCTTCCTCATTCTTCAAATAGAACAATATATCATCAACAAAGACTATCACAAACTTATCCAAGTAAGGGCGCAACACACTATTCATCATACACATGAAAGTGGCTGGAGCATTTTTAAGACCAAAAGGAACCATTGCAAACTCATAATGATGATAATTTGTGCAAAATTTAGTCTTATAGATGTGTTCTTCTTTGATGCACACCTAATGAGATCCTGATCTCAAAACAATATTTGAAAACACCGCAACTCTCTTTATTTGATCAAACAAATCATTAATACAAGGCAATGGATACCTGTTCTTGATAATCACCTTGTTCAAATGCCTGTAATCAATGCACAATCTGAGACTACCATACTTCTTCTTTACAAATAACACTAGTGCTCCCCAAAGAGATACACTTTGCCTTATGGATCCCTTACTAAGCATCTATTTAAGATGCAACTTCAATTCCACCAACTTGGGACTGATCATCCTATAAGGTGCCTTAGATGTTGGTGTTTCTCCCGACATCAACTCAATAGAAAAACCCACCTCTCTATGAGGAGGAAGCTCTAGAATCTCCACAAGAAACACATCCTGAAACTGCTGCAAGATAGGATACCTCCTCAAGACTTCACCATCCTCATAATCCATCACTTTGTCACTACGAATACACTTATCTTGCATGGTTGTAACCATTCTCACTGATGTAAGCTTCCTCTTTCCCCGTGAGACTCTCTTTTCTCCATAATCATTCAGGCACTTAATGGTCTTCTCATAGAAATCTACCTTGGTCCTATGAATAAATAACCAATACATGCCCAAAAGCATGGTATATGCACCTAAAGGAAGACAATTTAGAAGTTTCTATTGTAGCCATGTCATTAAGCTCAAATGCATAAGACTTCACCCAATGATCAACTCTTCTCTTGGTCCCTGTAGCCAACTGGACAAAGTAATATTTTACAATAAATTACTTATTCAAACAACATTGATCCACTAGGTCAGGACTAATATAACAATAATTTTATCCTGGATCAATCAAAATAGAAACAACTTGACCACAAAGCTTACCTTCCATATCAATAATGGATGCCTGGTTGTCTGTCTTCCTGTTACCAAATGTTGCATAAATTTGAGGAATGCTCTGATGCATCCCCAACTATCTACGCCTCCTGAGCACTATAGATCTGAGAGTTGTTACCATGATATAATGGACAATCCTTCTTATGATGACCTTTACCACAAATCCAACACTTTAATGGTTCTTTGTCACTACCCTTATTTTGCTGCTCCATAGGCTGAGACCCATGTCCTTTCTCAACTGCATTGAACTTCTTATGAGGAGCCACATTTTCCTTCTCACCTGCATCTAAGATCTTCCTTACTTCTTGGGCCATTTTACTTTAGTCTTATCGCTACTCTTCCAATCACACTTGAATTTAGGCTTGCATTTTGAGTTTTCATAACAATGCTTCTGAACTTTCTTATGGCTTCCTTCAATGACTAAATCTCATCAAACTCAATCTGGTCTTTGAATGATAATGGAAACCCATTGATGAACCTTTGGATCTTTGTTTTATCATCCTTGAGACATGGAACATATCTCAGTAGCTCTAGAAATATGGTTGTATATTCTTCATCTATCATAGAACCTATCTTGAGCTCATAGAGCTCCTTGGCCTTCCCATAATAATATTTCTCAGATAGGTACTTCTTTCTGAAGAGTCTTTCAAATTCTTCCCAGGTCAAATTCTCTTCCTGGATGCCTTTGACATGCTTAACATCTTCCCACTAGATATATACTTTTCCTTTGAGGTTGAAAGTAACTATCTTGGCTTTCATATTCTATGAGTAATCATGAAGTCTAAAAAATTTCCTCATTCCAAGTAGCCATGCTTCTGCATCTTCTGATGTGGTCATTTCACCATCAAAAGTAGGAGGCTTGACTTTCTTGAATTCTTCTGGAAAACACTCCTTCCCACTCATCCTATGATATTGCTGGTGGTGATGGCGATGATGTCTCCTAGAAGTAGAGATAGAATAAAATATATGTGTACTATTCATCTTCTCATGTGTATCTAAGAGTCTGCCACTCTTCACCATATCATCCCTCTCAATCCTATACCTTTTTTAAGACTTGCTTCCATCTTCACCATTAGTCTTTTCTTCCTGTCTATCTCCATGACTAGTCCCCAATTGTCCATGATTCTATAAATATGAAAGACTTTGAAGAATAACTTCATTGACCTCAAATTGCTTTTCTTTGGATTTCAAAATACTTTCCCATGGTTCAATCAACCACTCATTATATGCTTTACAACTTATGATCTCCACCCGCAGACTTCTCAATGTATTTGCTAAATTAGGAGAGTCTCCCTCTTCTTGTTGCCCAAATGATTTCTCCCATCCCACTGATTCTTTTATGGCCTATATGGGAAGTCATATGAACTATACTCAATCATTCTTCTCTTCATCTCTTGGCCTTCTATTTTCTTGCAACATACCATTGCTAGATGAAATAAAAGTCATAATCAAAAGTATCACCTCAATTTACTTCTGGTAAGGCTATTGCATTTGCATAAGTCAATCCAGAATAACATGATACATACTAATAATATAACAAGCACATCAGTTCATACATGAATAAAACTATAACAACATGATGTACATAACAATAACAATAGAGTAACTAGTATGCATGCATGATAAACATATAAAGAAATGGCATCCACGCATAAAAATATGGATTTACCCTGAGGTCCAGTGCTCTGAACCTGCTCTGATACCACTCTATAACACCCCACCCCACATTTTCCCACTTTTACAAGCTTCATAGGTTAAACATGAGCTAAGATTTACTATGCATGACCCAACATCCATGATCCAATTATGGAAGTGGGGTCCACTTGTCCAACTTACTGCAACACTCAGAGACACCTGATCACCCAGATATCATACACTTTTCACTGGTGACCTTTTCCCTGAGCTAGAACCACCTTTTGACTTAGCTTACAACCCAACCACATGCATGAAGTCCAGTCATGCGACCAGAGGGATCCAGTCGCATGCATAACCCATCCTCCATGTGACTATGGCTAAAAATTTCCTGTTAAGACAATGTAACCACGATCTTTGCTCCAAATTTTTAGGGCTAGCCTACAGGCCAACTGCCCATAACTTCCTCAACAAGCTTCTTGAGTCCTCATACTCTGTTTCCAATAGTTTTTCTTGCTCAAACATGTCCAACACATGTGAATCATAATTTGAAACATTTTGTGACCAAGGTGCATGTAGATTTGAATACTTAGTTTGTTTAATGTTTCAATAGTTTCATCAAAGGATCATCATTAAAGGCTCACTGCCCTCTCATACTAGCCGCATAAACACATGTTATCCCATACATACATATAAAATATCCAAGAGCTTGTTAACCATGAACAAGATCAATGCCAAGAGCACATCACATAATGAGAATATACCATGCATTTAACCATCATTTAACTAGAATGAAGCCATGAAAAACGAGTCACATAATCAACACAATAGACCAATACTTTTTCTCATTGATCTCATTAAGAATATCACATATTAACATACGCATAATATCCACCAAGTTAGGGACTTCTAGTACCACCTGACCTTAGATTGGGTAGAACTAATTCTTTCTTCTAGCCCAATCACCCTCATGCCATATTCCAAGCATGAATGTGGGATCACATGGGATAAACCAAAACATAACCAAACAAAGAATTTGGAGGAAGGTCACCTCCACCCTCAAGCCATAGTGATTTCACCTAAACTGGTCTAGAAATCACCAAAATCGACACAATCTTGGATGCCTCAACATTTATTCACCATACACAGAGGAATTTTTTTGTCTCCACCCACTTATGAGGATATTCATTGAGAAAACCATCTCCACTCTCAACCCTTGGGATTTTCCTGAGACCGCCTTAATAGGATCCAAAATCTATCCGCAATCCAAAGCTCAACCAAATAGGGAACCCACTAAATCATGGATTTCTAGGAAATGGAAAAAGGCTAGGATGTACATGACTGCCAATGCAAGCAAATCCCATGCCGATGCCAACAAAAATGACCAACAAACGGATGCATGAACCATGCATTCAAATTCCATCAAGATTATCAAACATGTGCACTGTAACTGCAAATCCACAACTATGTTTGTCCCTTGCTTGCTGCTATCCAAATCTTCTTCTTGGTTTCCCACAAATTCCTCTTATGCTCCCTTGCTTTCCTTGCGTATGTCCAAATTCTCTTATCCTCTTCCTTGCTGTAGTGTTTTCTCTTTCTTTTTCCCAAAGTGAATGCTCGAATGTCCTCTCTCCCATCTCTTTTCTTTTTCTTCATTTTCCCTTGCATGGAATTTATTTCATTTTCCTTTATTTCTCTTTCATCCTTGACACATATTCCTTGCTAGTATGTAATAAATAATTTTCCTTTTATTGCATTTTCCCTCTTGCCAATGCCAATGCAAATTTCTATAGTTGATAATAAATAATTAACCACAAGCGAATTCTAATGTAATGTTTTTCCCTTCATTCAGCTTGGAATATGTGTCCCATGACCTTATTTTTTTATTTTTTTTCTTTTTATAATGTCCTTTTATTTGGATGGAAACTTAACTCAGGGTTGTTACAAAAATGGACTGGTTGGTAGGCTCTCTAAAGTAGGTTTGACTATGGAACAAGGTCTCTGGAATATAAAGAAGCAATGCGAAGATTCCTACTACGAGTTCTATGATAGGCCATACATAGAAAAAATAGATCAAGCTTAAAGGACCTAATCATTTTGCTGAATAATTTACATAGAATAATATACTGATACCTACAATCCACATCATTGCTTTTTCAAAGAAGGGTGAAAACATTTGTTTCAACGATTTTTGATGTAACATGAACAATGTATATTTTTTGAACATCCCAAGGCAAATATGAAAAATGTATCAAGCAAAAGCATGCTAGCATACAACATAGGTACTCAAATTTGTTTTTTTATTGGAATGCACTCAAGCATGTATATACAAAATGTAATTTTGAATCAGTTTAGAAATGAATGAAAATTACAGTTTTTTTGAGAGGAAAAAAACTATAGCCTATTATTATTTACTATTATATATATATATAATATATTAATATATATATATATATATATATATATAATATATATATATATAGTTTGTCCTTCTTTGATTAACCTTTATTTTTTAAGTTTTTATTACTATTATATATATATATATATATATATATATAATATATATATATATATATATACATTGTTTGTCCCTTTCTTTGATTAACCTTTATTTTTTAAGTTTTTATTTATTGGCTTTCTTTATTTCTAAGGTTGATTCTAATATTTTTTGGTTTTAAATTTTTTGAACATTTATTTGACCTAGAGTTTGTGGATTTTTTAATCCATTTTTTGATCTTTTTCGAGTTTGTCCCTTAGTAGCTAATGTGTTGAAGATGAGCCACACTTAATGGATCGAAACATTGACTGAAGAATAACACATTGTGATGGATCTGGAAGAATCAAATCAAAATTTCTCTCATCACAGAAGCCTTAACTCAAAAATGAAATTATATTAAGAAATATTTATCAATATTTATATTTACAATTATGTCGATCTCTTCCCATTCATCTTTCAAACCATTCATCAATAAGTAGTTTCATTGTTAGGATTTTCAATTTCCATAATTAAGTATATAATCACAGAGGTTATCAATAAATGCCTTGTTTCAAGAGATCAACCCATTGGGAAGGAGGTTCAACCTTAACACATGCATTTCCATCATTCGACCACCTTTAATCTTTGGTTGAAGAAAAAACAACAATATAAATAGGCCTAATCACAAAACTATGTTCTAATTCCTTGTGAGGGCACTTTTCAAGTCTGCATTCAAGGTTAATATGTAACCACACATCTTATGGCACATTATTGCAAAGAGGAGTTAATATTATAGAGATTAATCACTGGCAAAGATGCAACCTCAATTTTTATAGTCCACTTTGTCACATCTGGTCAATAGGACTTCAACTGGATCAATCAACATCCTTTGACCTCATTCTCATCATCCTTGCACAAAGCCCTAAAAATGACTCATTCTAATCCCTGAGTTTCTGCTTGAAAACACATTGTTTCAATGATTTTAAGGGTTGATGCTCCGTGGTCTCCTACAGAACAACGTTGACTACCAGGTTTCTCCACTATCACATGCGTTGATCACCTACAGGTTGCTCCACTATGCATGTGTGTTGGTTCTAGAAATTTTGGAAAAAGTGAGAGAATCCCAAGCCTCTTCTTCCAGAAGCTTCTTGGATTTTTTGTAACCATTTACCTCAGATTAAAGTATCAGATCCTATCCTATCCTACCTTGGAGTTTTCATGCCTTATCCCTTGAGCTCATCCTCCCATCAAGATCAAATATCAAGCCCTAATTGGTAAAAGGATAAGTATTCATGAACTACCTCCTTCACCTCTATATTTATTGCCATCCATAAGCAAGGGGTTGGATTTTGGAGGGTCTTTCTACCATTTTTATGCTAATGTGAGAGATATCTTTCCATGCATTAGGGTGATTAGAGGTGCACTTTGTGATAAGGAAAGGAAAAGTCAATTTGGAGGTGCTCTTTTACATGATCAACACCTATTTTTGGTTGTAACTCACTCCATTTATATTAATGCAAAGAGTTCTTTGTTTTCATATATATGATGTTATGGTTTCATATATTTCAATACCTTGTTGATCTATTGAATAAAGTGATTAGATGATGCTACATATATTTTTTGGATCGTTTTCTCATGTTATATGACTATGTAGGTTCTAATAATAGTGATTGAAGCTAGGATTGGAACATTCAAGCCAAAGGAGTGAAGCATACGACAAATTCCAGGTATGCTTGATCCCAATATCTATTTACTTTAAGGAAAATTAGTACCTTTGTCTATATGTTGTTCTAGGTTAGTTCACCAGGCCTAGGGAAGATACTTATGTCCGCAGTCATAGATTCCACATAACATCAATTATCGATTGGTATCATGCTAAACCGAGTTTAAACTATACACATCAATAGATTAAATGCAATAAATTACAATGTCACATCACAACGTGCTACACATCGATCAATTGAAAGCAAACAATTTCAAAAATGAAATGAGGTCTACCTCTCATTCAACAAACTTTGATAACTATTAAAATCACCTTATTGGAGCAATACAAGAATTATGAATTCTATTTAAACATTACAACACCAATTCCCCTGCTTTGTCTCTCTTATCTCTTCCACTTTCACCCTTTCTATATTTTCTTCCCAAGTCTTGAATTCTCACTATTTGGCCACATCACCACTCATTCTTGCAAGCTTACATAATCATACATGGAAGACAACTCTTCCAAATCTAATAAATCCATAACAAATTCCTTGAAACCTACAACTAATTAATTCAAAATACAAATGTTAGATAATTTAGATTATCAATCATAATTACTTTGACTAGATCTACCCTCTAAATGTGTCTTCACATACGCATGAGGTGTAGAAATTGATAGAAATTGTAACTGCTCAAGATTTCAAACTAAAAAAACAAGAGACACAATTCTACTCTACAATTTTGCGGAATGGAAATCACAATTTAGAGACATGCATAGACATACAACAAGAAAAACCACAAGTACAAATTGATTTCTAGGGGAAACCAACTAGGAAAAACCCCTCAAGCCTTTTTTCATTAATGAGTTGAATAGAGAAACTATTACAATTGCATGCTCGAGCTCTGAGCACCACTTGCAAAGGTAAAACTATTCTCCCTACTGAATGAGAGCCTCTAGCCAACACTTATCCACTTTATGCCTCCTCCAGCCTCCTATTTCCTTGCATAAATATTAGCTAATTCGAGCTACTAAACAATAGAAAAGTCCCTATTTCCTTGCACAATTCCCAAGGAACTGATCTCCTAACTATATGCAACAATTGTACACTCAACTAGTATACACTTAATGTTATACTAGCCTTTTTCTCCTCCACTCTAGTAGAGCAATTAGAATCCCATGCATGTCTGGGATATTTTTCGCTGATTGGTTAGTTAACTGATAGATCTTTGAGTTAGACTACTGTCTCATTGACAACTGAAGTTCAATTGTCTCTATCAACAGTTAGAGGTTAGTTATCTGAGTACAACTAAAAATAACTAAACTTGATTGCTAAAATTTATAAATCAACACATGCATGAATGAACTCCAAGTCCACTAACTTGAATTTACTGAGATAACTAAGTGAAAAGATCCATTTCACACTAGTTAATTGCCTCCAATTTGTCTCGCTGATGTGGAAGTTTGATTTACTCAATTTGACTAAGGCTAAACTCAAATTGAGCCTTCCTTGCTACAATTTCTAATCAAGAAAGGGATTTTTCACCACCCCTATCTAACACTTGTGAAATGTACTATAACACTACCTCTTATTGTTTCTCCCTCTACTACAACAAATGCAACTAAGAAGCATCCAAAAACCACTAAATCAGCTATGTCTCTACAAGTGTCTACTAGGAAGATTGCACTGATGTTGATTCTGCACTATGCTTCCTGCACTACTATCAACACTCCTCCCTACTCCTCAACATTTGACTACACCAATTAACATTGATCCTTCTTCTACTAAACGACATGGGCCCATATAGAAAGGAATGGTCCATGAGGAAGGTATACTACAACTACTCTCCTATGGATCCTGCCTAATTCTTTGCAACTCTAAGGTTAAGCCTCGACATCACTCCCCCTCACTCCTGGAGGTATAGATGCATGCATGGAAAAATATACCTCTAGATTGTAGAGGTTTTTCACTCTAAATACAATCTACTTCACTTTTCCAGTAGCTACATATTTCAGAAAGGCTTTCCCCTAACTGAAAATAACATCATAGCCTATGTCCTTACTGCTACAAAGATCAAGTTCTTCTTTAGCCCAGGTACAAACATAACATATTTGAGGTGAAGAGGGGAGCTTGAATCCCTCTTAATGGTTACAGTACTAATTAATGTAGCATTGTATCCCCCATCATCCCCAAGTTCTATATGCATATGGAGATCCTTCTCCTCCATGCTACTGAAAAATTCCCTATTTCTTGTCATATGGTAAGAGGCACCATAATCTAGGTACCAATTACTCTCTCTTACTATCCAATAAAGTAAGGAGGGTGAAATATAACTCAAATCGAGATGCCAAGGCATCTCCCTCTGTGCCTGTTGCAATCTCCTTGTTGGATTTCCTGTGCAGACACTTTTTAGCATACTGCTCGTATTCATCGCAGTGAAAACATTTGCTCTTGCTTAGGTCCTTATTCTTTCCATTTTTCTGGCTAGATTCAGCCTCACCTTGGGCCTTCTTTCCCTTGTCCTTCATTCCTTTTCCAGCTAGAGAAAATTCCTCTTCCTCTTCTTTGAATTTTACTTCATATTTTGGATTTCTCTTGTTCCCCTCTTGTACCAAATAACACCACAACCTTTCCCAATTTGGTATTTTTTCCCTTCCATTCACAAATTCTTGGTAGTTGTGCTAGAATTTTGGAAGGCCTAGAAGGGATAGGCTCACCAAATCATCTTCTACAACATTCACCCCAAACCCTCCAAGCTCATCTCGAACTTGTGTGAATCTAGAGAGATATTGTGGAGTGTTATCATTTTTCTGCATCCTAATGTTTCGAAGTTTGTCTTTTAGGGCCAATTTTCTATGATGACTGCTATTTTTGAATATCTTAGTCAATTTCTTCCACATAGCATATGGTGTTTCTTTTCCATGGAGATTTGATACCACATGGTCTCTCACACCTTCTAGGATGATCCTCCTGGCTCTTGTAGTGTCCTTCTTCCACTAGGCTAATGGTTGTGCATCCGATGTTGTTGGATTTTTAATGTTAGTCTGACTGTATTCAAGCACTACATTATCATCAATCACTTCTTCCATCCAGTCCTTCCAGGCTATGAAATTTGAGCTACCCTCTAGGGCATATTCCAATCTCATCTTATTGAAAGCCATTCTCCCAAATCTGAAGAAAAAACTACTACTGAAGTTGCAGTTCAAAATTACTAAAGAATAAATTCAAAACAATGGTCTCTAATGTGATATTAGGGCTCTGATACCATGTAGAAATTGATATAAATTGAAACTTCTCAAGATTTCAAACTGAAAAACAAGAGACGCCATTCTACTCTACAATTATGCGGAATGGAAATCACAATTTAGAGACATATGCATAGACATGCAACAAACAAATCCACAAGTACACAGTGATTTCTAGGGGAAGCCAACAGGGAAAAACCCCTCAAGCCTTTTTGCATTAATTAGTTAAATAGAGAAATTATTACAATTGCATCCTCCATCTCTGAGCACCACCTGCAAAGGTAAAAATATTCTCCCTACTGAATGAGAGCCTCTAGCCAACACTTAGCCACTTTATGCATCCTCCAACCTCTTGTTTCCTTGCACAAATATGATTTAATTCAAGCTCCTAAACAATAGGTAAGTCCCCATTTTCTTGTGAAATTTCCAAGGAATTAATCCCCTGGTTGCATGCAACAAAGGTACACTCAACTAGTATACCCTTAATGTTACACTAGCCATTTTCTCCTCCACTCCAGTTGAGAAATTCAAATTCCATGCATGCATGGGATATTTTAGGATGATTAATCAGTTAACTGAAAAACATTTGAGTTAGACTGTTGTCTCACTGCATAATTGACCTTCAAATGACTCTGTCAATAGTTAGAGGTCAGTTAACTAAGTACAATTGAAAATAACTGAACTAGATTGCTAAAATTTAGTAATAAACACATGCATGACTGAACTCCAAGCCCACTAACTCAAATTACTGAGCTAACTAAGTGACAAGAGCTATGCCACACTAATTAATTACCTCCAATTTGTCTTTTTGATTTGGAAATTCAATTTACTCAATTTGACTAAGGCTAAAGTCAAATTGAGAATTTCTTTCTACACTCTCTGACATGAGGATCTAGTCCTATTGCATCAAACTTTGACCTTCGAGAGTCTCATTTCAAATTTTTAACTTTGGGAGAGATGCTCCAGCATCAGATTCTCTACCATGAATGAGTGGCATTATAATGAGCCCTTCTTGTGGTGATCTCTTGCACTTCAACTATTTCTAGTTCAAGCTATGTCTAATTCCAGCCTCATTCGTGCTCGAAACTAGCATAATATATCAACCTTGGTCATAATTCTATGTAATAAAATTAATAAAAGAAAAAGAATAACCAAGGTCACAGGACATGTATATCAAGCTGAATTTTAGGCAAAACATCCCAATGTGGGTGTTCCTTTGGTTTATTATGGCTAAGGAAATTGGCAAAGGAAATGACAAAGGCTTTGGAAATGCATGAAGCATTAATTGACATTTTATTTATGAAAGTAATGGAAATTAAGAGAAAAGGAAGGTGAAAGGTCACATGTTGCATGTGATGAGGAAACTGAAGGAATAATGGAAAATTGAAGAAAATAGAGGCCTCATTAATAAAAAGGCTTATGAGGATCAATTGGTACCTTTTGCTAGTTTAGTTTTGGAGATCTCTCTCTACTCTCTCTCTCACACCTTGGACACAGTTTTATTGGAGCACTACAACATTGGATCAAGGAAAGAAAAAGGAAGGAGAAAGAAGGCAAAGGAAAGCAAGAATCAAGCAAGGAAGAGCAGGATCAAGCAACTACAACGAGATTATTTGTAGGTATCGATTTGCATGTGTGATTTCCTTACTAAATTTTACATGTATGTGTGTATTTGGTTCTCTTATTCTCATTGGCATGGGTTTTTCTAGGTGTGACAATGTTCTTTAGCCTTGCCTTGCCATTTCCAGATAAAAATGGTGTGATAGGTTCTCTTGTATTTGGTTGAGCTAGATTGCTGGATGGACTCGAAGCTGAGTGATGCGGTCTTAGGATTATTCACAAGGCCTATGAATCCCTTGACTGGTAAAGGTGGGATACACGATAAATCATGGATGTGAACACTTTGATTGAGCCTAAGAATCCCTTGACTGGTACATGACGAGATACATCATAAATATCAGTAGTGAATACCCTTGATTGTGCCTAAGAATCCATTAACCGATAATGGAGGGATACACGGTAAAATCTAGAGGGAGGATACCTCACAGGTCTAGGAATCCCTTGACCGATGAATTGTAGGATACACGATAAAGCCTTGAGGTTGAGATAGAAAAATTCCTCACTGTTTAGGTGGAGAGATCTAAAGTCATCCATGCTTGTTTAGGGCATAGTGATCTGGTGGGGATTGTGGTAAAGCCTGGTTCCATTGATTAGGGTTAAGGTGCTTGGCCTCGGGAAGCCCTGGTTGGGTTTTTTGTAAGTCTCACATTCATGCTTGGAATATGGCATAGGGGTGATTAGCTAAAAGAAAGATTTGGTTCAGCTAATCTATGGCGGGTGGTTCGTGGAAGTCCCATACCTGGTTTGCTTTCACATTCATTAATAAGAGCTATTTCTCCTTGGTATTTCATGTGTAAACATATTGGTTTATATGAGACTATTATGGATGTTATATCCTTAGTATATCTGTTGGTTATATGTTTGTTATGATTATGTTTTATGAAAGACTTGATGTATGGCTTCTATCATGTTTTGATTAGTGTTTGAAAGTACAATGAATATATGACATAATAGATGATACTGTAGGTATTTTAATAAGGCATCAATTCTTCTTAATGTATCTCAAATAAGTATGATACCCCTATGCTCAGATTTGTTGTTATGACCTGTAGATTACATATTTGTGACATGTTTGACGAAATGCCTATCATGGATAGTAGGGGTCCAATCAATTCACTGATCAAGTGATTGCATTAGCATCCTTATTCCTTTGTTATTTATCATTTTTGAGAGTTTCATGAAGTTCTGGGCAGTAGCTTGAGTCCTGGCCCTGAAAAAGTGGCACAAAATCTAGGTTCATTGGCTCAGAACAAGTTGAAAAAGTCCATAGTGACTGGCATGCCCTTGTTGTGGGAGAGACTAGAAGGCGTCAGTCACTTGCATGGATTGTCATGGGACGGTTGGCGGTCCATATTAGTAAAATGTCAAGTTTCCTCAAAGGTTGGTCACCTAGAAGGTTTGGTTGGCTCTTGAAGGTTCTTTAGCATGTGTGGAAGGTCAAAATGGTTTTTTTTTGGCAGTTCCACTTCCTTAACTGTGCATGGGGAGTTGGATGACATCATAGTATCCTATTGTCACATGTTTACCCTGGCAGACTGGTTTAACTAGGTAAATGAGGGAGGAGGGTGTTATAGGGTGGTGTCAGAGCATGGTTCACCCCTTGGACTGGATGGGCGGAATGTGTTGGTCATGCATACATGTCAATTGCATATATGTGTTCTTGATGCTTGTGGTCTATGTACTTGTTATGTATGAATGGTGGTGGTGTCACCATGTGAAATTTGATGGTGATTTTTTGGATGTGGTCATCATGAGTTTATGTTGGTTATGCATTGGTTCTGCATTTCAATGCTTATATATTGTTATTCATACATTGATATGGTTGTAGTTGTCATGCGTAAGGTCATGGTATGTGGTTAGTATGATTAGACATTGATAACTAGATGGTGGTTAAACTGATGTTATATGCTGATGTTATATGAAGATGAGATGTCCTCCCCTGAACTATACTGAGTGTTTCTAGGAAAACTAATGTCTTTTCGATTTGCTAGCCTTCTAGGATTGGCAACTATCCTAGAAATAAAAAATGAAAGCAATTTGGAATTTCCTCTATGTATGATAGATAAGAGAGGGGCAAAGGAACCAACCTGGATCTTTTGCTTGACTCCTTGCTTGAGTTCTCTCCCCCTCGACAGAGCTTGCAACTCCTTTCCTACTTATCCTGCTTAGAGAATACTTGTAGAGACAAAGTAACAAAACACCATCAAAGCATCTTGATCTATTATATCATAAGCATTGTAGAATCAGAAATACAATGAACATTCAATGAAATTCACGAATACACAGTTGTATGGACGAAAACTCAAATAACTTTATTAAAATAGAAGGGAGAATTACAACCTAGCTGTCTGATCCAACATCAAAGCCCTCTTCACCTCATGAAAAGCAAGATCACCCAACAATACAATGTTCTTTCTCAAAGACAAACTATCAACACTTCCTTACAAATTACAAAATTCCAACCTCCAGATCTCTTAAATGAGGGATCCATTTATAGATGTCTACAAGGGTGTGAGTCATCTCTGGGTTTTTGATTAGTGTCATTCCACTTGTTGTTCTTGGTTCCACTTGGAGATTTCTTGGATCTCTTACTCATCCCTAGGCGAATTCAGAGAGGCAAGTGTCATAGGAGAAGTTTCTAGAAGATTCCATGAGCATCCACTTAGAAAACTATCTCGGACATTTGTCCATTATTGCTCATCGCACCCCACATAAGGCCTCTTCAGTATGCATCACACTTGGCTAGTGTAGGAGTCATTATGCATCACACCCTGACAGTGGAGCAGTTAGTATGGTCCAGTTTTGGCTAGTTCTAAGTGGTTTTTCAGGTGGAACTTTTGGGGAATGATGTAATCATTTGACCATGATCCTTTAGGGTATGAAACAACACTTTTAGGGGTTAAAGAGCCCTTGGTTTATCGACATATAAGATTGCAGTTGCAATGCCCAAATATTTCTATAACAGTTGCCCCCTAAAGCATGAAGTCGTAAATCTTTTGATGTCGGGTGAAATTATTTATCATGAGGATCTAAGGTATTCGACCTAGAAGGTGACCTATATAAGATACAATACAATACATCATCACAATATAATTTTCCATGTTCTAGTTAAGACGGGCATTCCCATGCTTAGCTTTATAAATTCATTTTCATGTATATATGACAGATAATCGTCTACAGTTGCAGACTGGTGATTCTTTATATGTAGAGTCATCATCCCTTAACTTGGATGATCATTTGTGCATCTTCTGTGTACATTTGATGTCCTTATATTCCTGAATATATCGTAGCCAAGATGGATGAAACTAGATCCAGGGTCTTCAAACTCGTTCAATCTTCGCTCGATGTACAAGTTGATCCATGTGAAAAGATGCCTTGAAGTAGAACATGGATAGACATCGCCTGATTACTAGCCAATAATGTAAGCTGTTAACAGAAGCGAGAGGAATCACTGATAATGATAATGGTCCTCAAGGTACTACAATACAATTAATGTGGTGTGAATATAAGATCCGATGTCGAACACCATGCAAAATATTTCAGTCGAAGGCCATTGGTGTAAACTTGTTGTCAGAAGTGAGAAACTTGTCATTGAGGCATGCAAGCTTCAAAGTACTGAAAGGGTTGTTACCAAGTCAACTTCTTGGATAATGAGCTGATGTCAACAAGAAGTGACCCATTGTAGGAGGGCCTTAATGTATCCCACATCAATGAAACGAAATGAGGCAAATGATTTTCTGGAAGTGAAAAACGATCTCACGATACAAGGTTCAGGAATGGCGGCCATGAAAAATGGAGGGTGAAGCTATTGCAGTGGATGAGACATTAACTAGATGGTGAATTCTCTAAATGACTTCTCTTGAAAATATCGATGACACTGAGATGGATTGGTAGCATTAACCCCAAAAGATGGATGGTATGGAGGAACAAAAATGATATGACCAGTGAATGGAATAACCCAACCCGACTCAATCATGGTGATGGAGTGAAAGTGTCATGTTCAAGAGCGACCTGCTACCAATAAAATTCTGTAAGTTCTCTTCGCTTTTTCCCCAGTCATTATTGACCAGTATTGGTATCACCAAAATAGGACCCTGATAGGCTTCTGATCAGACTATCTCGGTGTAACTATTTCAAACCAATATTTTAGCTAAGGCTTAGCCTCCTCAGCCTGAGAGGGATCTCTCAAAGGGTTAATGATATTGATTAAAGATATGGATAGATGGCTAACTCTATGAATTGGGATTTTATATGTTTATAGGTTGAAAGATGGAAACTTGCTACCATTGGGCTATGGAGTTAGTGATAGAGATAAGGATAAAAAATAGCTCTTCTTATAAAACTGAGGCTTGTATATACTTCAATGAAAGAGTGACACATTTAGGAAAGTCTCAATAACTTGAAGTTCATAGGAGTCAGAGCATGTGGGCATGAATTTTGAGTAATTATACATCAAGGTATTCAAAAGGAAAGAAATTAAAGTGATTGATCAGAGTTTAATACCTAAAGGAAGTCAGAGCATGGGTAACCATGAATTTTGAGTAATAAGTATTAAAACATTGAAGAAAAACATCCAAAGATAGGACCCAAGAACTCAGTTCACCATAGTTTAACACTTAAAGGAAGTCAGAGCATGTTCTTCCATGAATTCTGAGTAATAAGAATTAATATTATGGAAGTAAAACATATCAAAGATAAAATATAAAGCTCACTAAAGTACACTAATAATCTCAGCTTCATAAAAGTCCAATTGCTTCTGTATATATCAATCCCTGCACAACATTTACAAAAGTAGTCTTTTTCTATAACATTTTCCAACCCCCTGTCATTTCATCCCTTGCTTCATATATAGCTTTTAAAATTAGGATTCCATCATCCCTCATCAAGAGAATTCGAATTTGCCATCAGTGACACATATTCTAACCATAAAGCAAACCTTTAAATGCATTTGACAGCTAACTACCAGTCCTAGAGACCTAATACAACTAGGAGTGTAACTCCTTATTATGATTACAACAACCTTATCTAAACATTTAAATGCATTCTTTGATATCTGCAACCTCATGAAGTCGAATTTGATGAAGCCTCCCACGTTGTCACCTGACTGCTGATGACAAACCCTAGAAATTAGGGAACATGTTTCCTTGTTTTTAGGTTTAGGATCCTTGAAAATGGCACGTGGGATAGAGACTTTATCTTCTCATCCATGACATATTTTACGAAAATGAAGGAGGTTTGTGTATTACGTTCTGTCTAGAACAAGAAACTCTCTTGTTTTTTTAAAACACTTCTCCAGCTATCCAGAATCTGTCCTTGAAAAACACGTGTCAAACAGGAAAAATCCGTTCTCTGAAATTAGGGTTTCAAATAAAGCTTATTATCTCCCAACTGAAATCACTTATGAAGAAAGTGAGATAGGTTATTGTATATGGAGAGTTTATGAAGAGAAAACTCCTCCATAATTCCAAAATACCTTTTCATATGACCAGAAACTAATCTTGAAAAAGACTGCTAAAACCAGAAGACAAAGCTTGACTTTCAGCAGTTTTGTAGTGTAAGGTTAACCGTAAATTCCTCCCACCTCAGAACGAATTTGAAGAAACGGAAAGAGGTTTTTGTATTTTAGTATGTTGGGAAGAAAAACCTCTTTAATGTTTCAAAATTGAGTTCTCAGTTGCTCAGGAACCATTCTAGAAGTTGACTAGTAAATGCTGAAAATGGAGACTTTTATGCTAAAATAGGCTTTTTCAGGGGTTTCGTAGCGCGCTATGAAAACATTGATTTCGTAGCACAAAACAAGATTTTTACACTGTATACACTATGAAAACATGGATTGATAGCTAGTTTCAAAATTTCTCCAAAATGATGTGAGATATGACTTCTAAACACATGGTGAGGCTTCTAGGACATGGAATGAGGCTGTCAAACTTTATTTGAAGATGGACATGAGATTCTAACCCTATGACTTAGACTATAAAACATAAAAATGACTTGACCATGACTTGACCTTGACTCACACAAAAATATAGAAACCATGTAAGTTGTCCAAATTTTTTAAGGAAGTTTTACAGTGATAACAGTGGCTCCACTAGGGATAGTGTGCCCTTGTGGTACATTAAGAACCTGTAGCTCTAGTGCCGCTATCCATCCTCTAGAATAAAACTTTGAACTTCTGCTCAATCTGCTCTTCAAGCCTTTAATGATTTTTATAAGAAGAATTCAAATTGCACCTACTGAAACAGATGCTCAGTCAACCTACCCTGAGCTTATTTGCACATTCCTACCTACCCTATCAGCTGTGTTATCACTCAAGAAGCGATTACCAAATTGTTCACATCGATTTGTTTGTGAAGGTTAGGTGTTAGTCCAAGTTCAGTTTCTTCCATGTCCAATGTAGTGTCTAAGTCTTTAGAATCTTTGTAGTATGGTTGCATAAAGGTAAATAATTCCTTCTCATTCATCACTGGTCCCACAACCCACCTAAATTCCTTGTATCAAGTTTGTTTTATGGTTCTGATGTGTTATAAAGCAGTTTAGGTGTTTTCATAGCGCGGAAACAAGTCTAGGCTTTTTCGTAGCACAAAACCCAGATTTCACACTGGCTGCACTATGAAATCAGAGATTTGTGCAATCTGTAGCATATCTTTCTTAGCTTTCATATCTGTCACATTCAATTATGGTTGCATCATCCACTGTCAGCTTATACACTTTGCCTATCATGTCTAACCGCTTATCTTCATCATTAGAGTCATTAGATACCTTGGTACGCTCAGATTGCAAGTTTCAAGAAGAGCCAGGTATTCATAGTCATGATTATATATATTGCATGAGGAATAATCAGCAAATGTTAAATTTGAATTCCTCAAACATCAAGCGAGGCAGCTATCAAGCGAGGCAGTAATCAAAAGTTGAGACAGTGTCAGTCTATCAAGTTTTCATTACATTGAAATCTCATGGAAGGACCTACAAAAAGGAAAGAGCATAGGTCAGGTAGATGTTTGAGGAGCGAACTTGAAGGTCTAGACATTATCTTGAAGAACAGGGAAGTGGAACGTGCATTCAAGCGGGTTGGATGTTGGAATTTCTGCGAAAAACTCCAGGGACATCATGTGCAAATCACTAAAGAGTTTGCCTTGAATTTCACAGGACTAAATTCAAAAGTTGGTGTGCTTGAATTGCAAATTTCACCAGAGGTAATCTCCACAGTCACTGAGATTCCAAGAGGACAAGAAAAATGGTTTAAAAATTTTAAATTTGATATGACCCCTTGCAATGAATTTTTGAAGCTAGAGTTCATTGAATCGGATTTAAACAAGTTTGTGCCTAGAAATTATGTCAAAGACTCATATGCCAATTTGATTGCCTGCATACAGAGGTACCTTACCTATGAAGGGAGATATAATAAGGTGTATTCATATCATTTCAAGCTTCTGCTACATTTCACAGGAAAGACATCTATTGATTTACCCTTCTATTTATTCCGTAGCTTAAGCAAAATGTGTGACAAGGTGCAGCTAAGGAAAGAAGCCTGTGGGACCTCATTGTTTCACCATGGCTTAGTTAAATTGATTGTTCTGCATGAACTCCAAAGAGTAGGTAGGGATTGGCCCACATTCATGTTTATGTCTGGCTTTAAAAATGAAACTAGTCTTAACCCCCAAGTTGTGAAAGCTTCTCCATCAACAATTGAGCATCGTACAGAAACGAGATCTAAGAGATTCACAAAATTGAAAGCTAGGAAACAAGTAAGGGAGCCTGCCAGATCAATAGTTATCCAAGACACACCCCAACAGTCCCTAAAAGAGAAACCTCAGATCAAAGAACGTAGAAGTGAATCATCTACAGGAGAAGCAATCCAGAGAAGAATGACCAGGAGTCAATTAGCTAAGGGAAAAGGCAAGAAGGTGGTCGCTGAGGAAAGCCCTGTTTCAAAGGGAAGCTTGAATGACTTACTGCAAGCCATTGACATTGAAGAATCTCCCTTGGTTCAAGTAGATTTGATAGAATCAAGTAAAGACAAGACTAAAAGAGTCAAAGCCTAAAAAATGCTCAAGTTTGATGATCAGGTTGCTCAATTTGTCTTTAAGCCAAGAAGACCCATGACAAGGAATTTCAAGCAAATGCAAGAGATGCTGCTAAAAGCAGGTGAAATAGAGGAGATCGTAAAATTTCATGACAAACTCATGACTTCATTAGAAACATCATCCTAGCTACCTAGAGAAGATAGAGGAAAGGAAATACAACCACTAGAGGAATATAGTGTTGAAGAATTGAAAAATAAATTTAGGTTAGCAAATCTTGAAATTGCTAGATTGAAGAAAGCCTCTAGGAAGCATGCAATCAAGGAGGCTCATTTTGACAAAATGCAAGCTCTGTGGGAAGATAAAACATTTCAAATACCCGAGGTGGTTGACTGTAATACACAATATTATACCTGGACAGTCCCGACACTAAAGGAAGCAAAATTCATCAGAAGGGTTAACACAAAACTACGAGCTGGGATCATAGTTATGAAAAGGAAAATTGAAGATTTGAGGATGCAGGTAAGCCAACAGGAAAGATCTCCTTAAGAAAACCACACAGCAAGTAAGGTTATATTCAAAATTTTGATGATTTACCTTGTTACAATTTCTTGAAGATGATACATCTCTACTCAGTTTTGATAGCTTCAGGGCAGTTGAAAGGGATATGTCAAGATAAAAGAGACTCAAGTCAGTCGGATTTTGGTGTTAAACTGTGTTTTGTGATTACACAGCAGTTTCGTAGCGCGCTACGAAACTGCTGTAGCCACATAATTAAACTTAGTTGACAAATTCTGAGTAATCAAGGAGAAATTTTTGTAAAAGGGGGAGTGTCAAAACGGATCATTACAATGTGTAGGCAACAGGTAAAGGTAAAAAAAGTGGAGGAAAAGAAATATAAACTATAAGTTTTGTCATACAAATCACTGCTAGTTTTCTCCACAACATTTCAAATGGCTTTGAAGATGTTACACAAAAAATTGTCACCATGAATTTCTACAGTTTGTGTGAGTCCATCACCACTCATACATACCTCCTTTGCAAGTCTTAGGCCTCAGCTCTTCATGTCAAGCCTTGAAAATGGGAGAAAGACCTTAAAAATATCTCAATTCCTTGTTTCACACTTTCTCCTAGCATTGCCTGTGGTACCACACCCAATGGTCATGTCCCTTGCGAATCTGACCACTCTGTTTGTTAAGTGATAGGTGCGAACCCCTGTAAAAGTTAAAAAGGCATGAGTTCACTCTTAAAAACTCACCTTGGGTCACTTCTAGATGCTTCTAGAAGGAATATTATGTTGGCATGTCCGCTCCACCTTGGTTCATCCATTCCATAACTAAGAGAGCTAACTCCATGATATGAGGTGCTTATCCCATTGAAGGAGGAACTTTTCCCTTCAATGGTGGACCTGCAACTTCCTCCATTTGCACTATAAATTCAGGTATTGGGCTGGTTGTAGGAGAGGTTGAAAGTTGAAGATTATTGAGGGTAAATGCTATTGGAAATTAGACTTCCTTTTTGAGCTTGTGAGAGGAGAGATCACATACCTTTCATTTCATTTGGGAAGTGAGTGAGGCTTGTCAAAGTAGAGGAGATTCCTGCTGGACCCTGGAAAGAGCTTGTGCAACATCAAGGCAAAGGTTGTACAGTTCTTTTATTCATAAATTTAATACAATCAAGTTTGTTTTTCTCAATAAACTGTCTCTAATGGTTTATTTTATGAGCTCCTTGATCTTCATAATGAACATGTTTTATTATAGTATCTGCACAGGTGTTCTTTGATGTGTGTTTATTTGTGTATGCAGGTTATTAAAAGGGAACTGCTTGAAGCTGTTGAAACAAAGCTGCCACAAACAAGCATTGGATCGAGGTAGGGTCTATTACACCTCTTAGTTTTCATTTATGAATTGAAACATGTTTAGAGATAAGTAGATTTCCTTGTGCTGCATGTTGCTAGATATCATTCGATACTAGGGAGATCAGTCTTGTCCGCAAGAATGATTTATCCGGCCAATAGAAGAAGTTTTGTCTTCATACGAATATATGGAAAGGGTCTACAACACATCAAGAACATGGCACTACAATACACTCTTGTCTAATCAAAGAAGACATCATGGTTAATTAGTCTCAAACATCCTTGAAGAAACCAAACACTAAAAAACAGGGGCAGTTTCCTACTTTGCAAGAGCCTTAAAAGAGATAAGATATTAAGGGCCAGCAAGGAACTTTAAACATCCATCAAAGTTAAATTGAAGGGAACCACTTGTCAAAGAATGAGTCTTTATTGTAATTAATGTTGTTATCAGCATGATGTGGAGTTAGACTCCTAATTGTCTTAGGTTCCTAAAATGTCTAGTTAGCAATTTGTTGCATTTAATAATTAGTTAAAGTTTGAATAGGTGTCATAGCAAGCTAAATTCGAGTTCCGCTCATGCTGGAGGAGGAATCTCAGAGCTCTATATATAGCAGAAGAGCTAATGTACAAAGGGTTGGAAATTTATTGAAAAAGGATCTGATATTTGGCTTTAAGTAAAAACTCTATTTTAGTAATACAAGACTTGGCTTTAGTTCTCAGGAATCAGAAGGGATTTAATGTTTAGAATGTTGTGTATTATCCTCTCTTTAGTATTTGCAGTGGTATAGATGTGTGATTACTTATAAATGACTGATTGTGCTCTAATTTCCTTCACATATTTATAAACTGTGTTGTCCCATATGTGTCTGGTGTGTTCTGAATGGTTGAATTCTTAATGTCCTGACTTCTATGTAAGGTTGATATCATTGTTATGCTGACACTGTTTTGACTCCATAAGCCTAATGGATGATCTCTAATTGTGTTTCCACCACTTACATATCTGCAATTGTTACACAAGAGTTAGCCATCTTAATCATAATCAAAATCATTAATCTGTTGAGAGAGCCCTCTCAGGTTGGGGAGGCTAAGCCTCAGCCTAAAGTAGGTTTGAAATAGTTACTTAAGGTCTTCCTGGTTAGCAGCCTTCCAGGGTCTGATTTTAAGATAACAAGCTACAATCTCCACTTGTAGCTCAAGGAACATGAAACTTCTAATGATGCCAGTCATTGATTTGATCTGCCACTTGAATCTTTTGACTGTGCTTGAAACAAAAATAAACCAGATACTGAAATAACCAAGGCAGCATGAGGTGTAACTATTCTTCAAGATTAAAATAAAATTGGAAGCCTGAATAGTAAATCTTTTCCATGTAGTCAACTATAGGGTCAAAAAACACATGGTGAGTTTAATGTTTCTTATGATATTCTACAGCTTTAGACAACTCACCAATAATTTGATCATCTGCATAAGGCTTCATCTGTGTGCTCTCAAACTGCTCCTCAAATTGATTTTCAAAAATAATGTGTTCTTCCTCAATCTCAAAAGACAAAGGAAGCAACACCCTCTCTTTGTATTCTGCCATAGAAAGCTTTTGAAAAGTGTGATCATGATCATGAAGACTATATGATTGAATTTGACCTTGTAAACCTTCAATGTCTTTCTCAATGTTCTTAGCAACTTCATCCAAAAATTTCATCTTATCTTCTATCTTGCACTCAAATGATTTTAGATAAGAAGAGAAGAACAAAGAAAAATTTTCATCTATTTCTTCATTAATATGATCATCATTCCATTGTTTGAAACCTTGAATTGAAGGAGAGTTTGCCACCAAATCTGATCTATCTATCCATTCCTCCAAAAACATAAGCCAAAAGTCTGCAAATGACTTAATAGATTTGGCAGGAAAGCTTTCAATCCACTGTTTACATTTCCCTTGAAATGAATCATAGAACAACATAACGCAAACATCCTCATGTTTGACTCTAAGAAGCTCAGTAAAATCATAGAAATATGATATATGCTTCAAAGTTAAACTCAATCTTCTCCATTGAATTTTGGACCATTTCTTAGAAAATATGTATCCTTGGGAAACCATGAATTCCTGAAAAATTCTTTGAAATAAGAATGGTAGCATATGAGTTCTTCATAACTCCAATGGAATCACCATGAATCTATGAATTTCGAATTCTTCAACAATGGAGTCACCAAGGTAGTTTTGCAACCTCAAAATATTTCTGAGCTCCTGCTACCTTCAGAAGTTCAGCTTCTTGATTTTGGGAATGATTAATCTTCAGACTCCTGGCAGACGCACCAAAATGTCATCACCAAAATAGGAACCTGATAGGTTGCTGATTAGACTATCTCAATGTAACTATTTCAAACCAATCTTTTAGCTAAGGCTTAGCCTCCTCAGCTTGAGAGGGCTCTCTCAAAGGGTTAATGATATTGATTAAAGATATGGATAGATGGCTAACTCTATGATTTGGGATTTTATATGTTTATAGGTTGAAACGTGGAGACTTGCTACCATTGGGCTATGGAGTCAGTGACAGAGATAAGGATAAAAAATATCTCTTCTTATAAAACTGAGGCTTGTATATACTTCAATGAAAGAGTGACACATTCAGGAAAGTCTCAATAACTTGAAGTTCATAGGAGTCAGAGCATGTGGGCATGAATTCTGATTAATGATACATCAAGGTATTCAAAAGGAAAGAACTTAAAGTGATTGATCAGATTTTAATACCTAAAGGAATTCAGAGCATGGGTAACCATGAATTTTGAGTAATAAGTATTAAAACATTGAAGAAAAACATCCAAATATAGGACCCAAGAACTCAATTCACCATAGTTTAACACTTAAAGGAAGTCAGAGCATGTTCTTCCATGAATTCTGAGTAATAAGCATTAATATTATGGAAGTAAAAAATATCAAAGATAAAAGATAAAGCTCACTAAAGTACACTAAGAATCTCAGCTTCAAAAAAGTCCAACTGCTTCTGTATATATCAGTCCCTGCACAACATTTACTAAAGTAGTCTTTTTCTATAACATTTTCCAACCCCCTATCATTTCATCCCTTGCTGTTGGGTGTGGAGCCTGATTATCTTCTATATTCAAAAGCACTGCCACATTGGACCCCAGTTCAAAATGGGGGCGGCAACGCCGCCCGTAAAATATTCGCTACAGGGGGTCCAGGGGGGGCTGCTGTGACCTTTGGGAGCCCCCCTGGCGGGGGTTTCGGGGGCGGCGCTGAAGCTAAAAACCAACTGTAAATTGCTTTGTAAAAGTACATTATTTATCATCTGGGCGTTCATTCGGGCAGATATGTTTGACGGTAGAACTTATGTTTAGTTTAGGGTTTTTTTTTTGCCTAGAAGGCAACCCCTCTCTTTGTATGAGGTGCATTGTGTTTGAGGCTGGAGATAGATGTGTATTCTGTGTGTGGATGATAACAGAGAGTGAGACTGTGAGAGAAGACAAAGGATATACAGCGGATTGCTGTAGGTTGTGTCTCTTCATTTTGCTGGATAATAGAAAGGAAGGACTAGCTGTTCGGGGTGGATGTAGCCCAAACTGGGTGAACCACGTATATCTGTGTCTCTCTTGTTTTGTGCGTTTTCTGTGTTTATATTTCTGCATTATTTCATGTGTTCCATTGCTCCGTAATATATAATATTCTAACACTTGCTTCATATATAGATTTTACAATGAGGATTCCATCATCCCTCATCAAGAGAATTCTAATTTGCCATCAGTGACACCTATTCTAACCATAAAAAAAACCTTTAAATGCATTATTTGATAGCTGCAACCTCATGAAGTCAAATTTGATGAAGCCTCCCACGTTTTCACCTAATTGCTGATGACAAACCCTAGAAATTAGGGAACATGTTTCCCTGTTTTAAGGTTTAGGATCCTTGAAAATATCACGTGGGACAGAGACTTTATCTTCTCATCCATGACATAGTTTATGAAACTGAAGGAGGTTTTTGTATTCCATGCTGTCCAAAACAAAAGCCTCTCTTGGTTTCTTAAAACACTTCTCCAGTTGTCCAGAATCTGTCTTTGAAAAACATGTGTCAAACAGGAAAAATCCGTTCTCTGAAATTAGGGTTTCAAAGAAAGCTTATTATCTCCCAACTGAAAACACTTATGAAGAAATTGAGATAGGTTATTGTATCTAGAGAGTTTATTAACTGAAACCTCCTTCAAAATTCCAAAATACCTTTTCCTTTGATCAGAAACGGATCTTGAAAAAGACTGCTAAAACCAGAAGACAAAGCTTGACTTTCAACAGTTTCATAGTGCAAGTTTAACCATAAATTCCTTCCACCTCAGAACGTATTTGAAGAAAATGAAAGATGTTTTTGTATTTTATTAGTTAGGAAGAAAAGCCTATTTCAGTTTTCAAAATTGAGTTCTCAGTTGCTCAGGAACCCTTCTGGAAGTTGACTAGTAAAAGCCGAAAATAGAGACTTTTATGCTAATACAAGTTTTTTCAGGGGTTTCGTAGCACGCTATGAAAAAACTGATTTCGTAGCGCAGAATAGGATTTCTATACTGTCTGTGCTATGAAAACATGGATTCATAGCTAGTTTCAAAATTTCTCCAAAATGATGTGAGATATGACTTCTAAATGAATGGTGAGGCTTCTAGGACATGGAATGAGGCTGTCAAACTTTATTTGAAGATGGACATGAGACTCAAACCCTATGACTTAGACTCTAAAACATAAAAATGACTTGACCATGACTTGACCATGATTGACACAAAAATTGAGAAACCATGTAAGTTATCCAAATTTTTTAAGGAAGTTTTACAGTGATAACAAGTACCTCTTTATTTTTGTCAAGCTTGAGGAGGATAACATATGCCTGTTCTATAATTTTCCCTTCGGGCAAACTTGTTGCTATGTTTTAGCAATCCTAGCGACAGTGAAACTCATTCTTGTATGGGTGGACAAGTTTGTTGCTATTGTTTTAACGAGTTAATGACAAGGATGACTCGATCCTTTTCATGTTTAGAGAGTTTGAAAAGGGACAAAAAGGAAACTCTAGTAGTTCTTTTTCGTAGCATAATCCCTTAAGTTTGAAAAAGGATAAAATAATACAAAAGGGACGACATTTTCGATCACTTTAACGAGTGGAAAAATATAAGCGCTCGAATTTTTTCGTGAGATAATCCCTTAGGTCTGAAAAAGATTTAAAATATATAGGAGGGATGGCACTTCCAATCACTTTAACGAGCTGGAGAGGCCAATTGCTCGACAATATTTTCATATTTAACTAGTTTGAAAAGAGTTTAAAGGAGACTCGTTTTTTGAGGAACAAGTGGTGTTTAGGGTAGAAACTAGTTCTGGGTGAGCTTGTAACTTCTCAAAACATGGTGATGTGAAGAGGGTGGCTAACAGGACCACTCATCGCAGTTGTTCCTCAAAAAGGTAAACAATCAAGTGGAAGTGTATGATCGTCCAAAAGACTGGAGGTGATGGCAGGAACACAACCAAGGCTCAAAAGGTTGATATTATGGCAATCACAAAGGTTATTTACTCAAGGTGGGTTCATTTTTTAATGAGCTTGAACTCTAGGGAAACATATGCTTAGTGGTAGGTTTATCTTTTAAAGAGCTTGAACCATGCGATATCATTGCTAATGGTGGTAGGTTTATTTTTTAACGAGCTTAAACCGTGCGATAACATTGCTCATGGCCCTATTCATTTTTTAACGAGCTTGAACTCTGGGATAACATATGCTTAGAGGTAGGTTCATTTTTTAATGAGCTTGAACTCTGGGGGAACATATGCTTAGGGTGGTAGGTTTATTTTTTAATGAGCTTGAACCATACGACAACATTGCTCATAGCCCGATTCATTTTTTAACAAGCTTGAACTCTAGGATAACATATGCTCATGGGTAGGTTCATTTTTTAACGAGCTTGAACTTTGGGGGAACATATGCTCAAGGTGGTAGGTTTATTTTTTAATGAGCTTGAACCATACAACAACATTTCTCATGGCCCGGTTCATTTTTTAACGAGCTTGAACTCTGGGATAACATATGCTCATGGGTAGGTTCATTTTTTAACGAGCTTGAACTCTGGGGGAACAAATGCTCAATTTGTTTTAATGTGAGCTAGAAATGACAAAAATAAAAAGCTAGAAGGCTAAAAAAACTAAAAATCTAAGGAACTACTGAGGTTAGGTAGGATGGTTTTGTTTGTGTAGCGGACAAAACACTTCCTTTGCTTCGTCTGCAACGTAGAAAAAAATGAATGGTGTGTTAGACCAATCACCTAACCTAAGAAGTTGAAAAACTAGAAAACTAAAAAGCTAAAAGCTAAAAAGCTAAAAAGCTAAAAAATGAAATATGTCATTTTTTTCTTGCATAAAAAGGTTTGCATGCCCCTAGACATTGAGAAAAGGAGAGTCTCTGGGTAACCATATGGAAATCACTGTGGTTAAGCAGGATTTTTTTTGTCAGTGGAGCCAGCGAAAACTTCCTTGGCTTTGTCTATCAAATAAACAAAGGTGAATGGTGTGAGACAACACTTCCAACCACATAAACTATACAAAAACCTATCTTTTCAGTTGTGTTCATCTACCTAAGCAGACTAGGGTGCATGCCCCCTAATCTTTGTTACATTCACCAGACTACTCATGCTAATTATGTGGATGGAATGAAGGTTTAAGAGATATTCTCGATGCAAAATAACCATTTAGGGATGATGTTTGACTTGAAGTTGTGCTCGAACCGGGAAATGAAAGCTAGTCAACCGTGACAATTTTGCCTTCATGCGGGAAACACATTACTCGAAAGATCGTTGAGACAATAGCTTCCATGTTGTAACATAGTCATGCCCAAGGAGTAGATTATAATCTAACGGTCCTTGGGCTACCATCACGTTCAAGTGAATGGTTTTACTTATCAAAGTTATCGGTAACTTAGGAAGGATCCCTAACGGTCGACTGGTTCCTTTGTTAAAGCTTGAAAAATTCTGAGTAATAGGCATAAGTGATGGCCAACCAAGTGCTTTCCAAGCAGTTGAGGAAAGGATACTCACTGAAGCCCCTTCACCTATGATAGTTCCAGACACGATCATTTTGTGAACTTGTACTATGATCCAGATTGGTACATTAGAAGGAAGGCGGGATCTTGCTAGTCGATTAATCAAAGGAAGTGACTAGACTGCTTGGAGTGGGTACCGAATAAATGGTTGAATTAACCCCTTAAGTAGCGGGAACTGGGGGATTCTCTTCCTATTGTGAAGGAATGGGCGGATTGTCCCCAAGTTCATTGGACTTTGAAGTAACAAAAAGAATTTGAATGGTATCGTTCTCATTCTCTTTGGGAATGATATCATCTGAGGTGGACATTCTAAAGGTAAAAATGGGTCGACTGCCATCTCAACCTGCTGACTTTGGTCCGGTATGGACACAGAAGATTCACTCTCAATGATAGATGTTTCGATCGACGATTGAGTTATGTTAATCGAATTTTCAACTAGTAAAGGACTTGGTGAGAGTTTCTTGTATCTAGGTGGAAGTTGCTACGGTGAAGTAGGACGATTATGCAAGACTTTCTTGGCCTCATCCAAAAAAGGACAACGGGAAAGGGTATGGTCCCCTTAAAATAGTCTACATGGAGTTTTGGCCTTTCCTTTCTATCCGTGAACTTCACTATTACTACCTCCACCTCCACTATTCAACATGGCCAATGTGATGAAGATGCCCATATTCAAGGATTTGGGGATAGAAGGCCTTGAACAGTTTTGGTTTGTAGTTGATGCTATGTGGAAGTCACGACATATTACATATGATGATTTGAAGAAAGCGCAACTGGTTATAGCATTGAAAGATAGAGCCCTAAGCTCATATATTAAGTACTGCTCGACTCATCCAAATGCAACATTATAGAAGAAATGAAGCAAGCACTCAATAATGAATTCAAGAAGACCAAGTCGCAAGCTCAGTCAGTAACAGTGGTCAAATAGATCCAGCAGAAGGTGAATGAGTTTGCGTGGGACTTTGATTAAAGGTTGAAATGTATGCTCCAGTAGGCTAATATGCAGATCATAGATGACCAATACAAGGACTGGTACATTACTTTGTTATTTCCCAATTTGAGATTTCCACTACCATAGTAGAAGATTAGGATGCAAGTAGAGGCATTAGAGATTGGTAAGAAATTAGAATCCTCACCTATTCAAGATATGAATCTGGGAGTGCAATAGATTCAGTCACAGCTGGCTAGCTTTCATATGGAGTTGCAAATCCTAAAGAATGGTAAAGAAGTCTAGAATGAGGTCCACATGGAGATATGGTGTTTAAAATGTAAAGGCCATGGTCATGATAAGGATCACTATCTGGTGTATCAGAATTACCTTGTTAGGGGAGGACCTATCCCCTTAAAACCAGAGAACACCACTAGGTCAAGTGCAGGAGTGGTACCATCATGCACTATTTGTTAGATTATGGGAAAGAATATGATGGACAATTGTCATTAGCTGCTGAAGTTTGTGTAGACTCCACGACAACTTTTCTATAATTTATGTAAGTCTGTGGGTCATGATGAACGCAATTTCCGGAGTTACGAATTGATGATGCACAAAACACCAACGTATAGAGTACAGATGGAGGCTTGTTCTCGGGATCAAGGTGTAACTACAGTGTGTGGATGGTTTCAGGGACGAGGAAAAGGACAAGGAGGAGGAGTTGGATGAGGTCATGGCCAGATCATTTGCTACAACTGTGAACTAGGTCACTTTGTGTGAGATTGTCATAATACAACGCACCCCTCATGTCAATATTGTCGCCAGTTTGATCATGATATAGAATATTTCCCTGTGCTCTTCACGAAGATGCAAGAAATTAACACTTAGACTCAGCGGCCTATCCAAAAAATCTAGATGATGAGATCTAAATTGCGCGAAGAGGGTCCTAGTGTTAATATTGTCACATGAAGTGGAATAAATATCGGGGAAGATAAAGGGAAGAAACCATAGGAAAATTTATGGGTTCACAAGGCTACTGATAAGGATACTAGATTTGATGTAAATAAGGTAAAGGAAACATGTATGGAAGAAAAAATAAGCTTTGTTGTTGAGAGCTTCTACATCAAGGACTCAAATTATAGGGAAGCCTGAAGACACCAGTACTGCATAGGAGGCAGAGCCATCATTATTAGAATCATTTTTAAAAACCTATATGAAGCTCCTAAGGGATAAGAAGGAAGTATAAGGGCTACAAGAATTGATAAATAACTGCACTGGCAAGAACAAGCCTCTACGAGAACAATGCGTGGTACATAAGGTGGTTAAAACTAAGAAAAGGACTAGTCGCGAAATGATACTGACTGCCCAGAATGGAGAATATGAAGTGGGCCAAGTAATTCTGTATTTAGGGTTTGATGCAAATGTTTTGCCTAAGAAAACCTAGGAAAGAATGGGAAGACCAACACTACAGTGGTCCCTGTTCCATCGGAGGATGGCGAATCATCAGAAGATTATTCCTATGGGGCACCTACATGGAGTGACTATGGATATTGAAGGGGTATGCACCATAGCCAATTTTGAAGTGATCAAAATAGTGGACGATAGTAACCCATATCCATCGCTGCTTGGAATTGGTTGGGAATTTGGTATGAATGCAGTGATCAACCTGAAGAAGCGCAGTATGAAATTTGAAAAGAAATAACTCTGGATTATTGTTCCATTGGATCCATCCAAGAGTGCATGATATATTGAACCAATCCATGATTTTGAGGAGGAGGACAATATTGAGTAGATCTATAAGCTGACTACACAAGATGGAGATTCAATCAACACTATGGTGGATGGGTGAATTACATGGAAAAAGGATAGCTCCTGTAATTTAGATTCAGATGAGGAGCTTGAACACTAGTAAAAAAAAGTTGCATGAGGTATCATCATTGCAGCAACAGCCTTACAAAATCACTCTGATGTATATCCATTGAGGTATGAAACTTACTACATTATGATGGCTTAGAAGATGTCAACTTATTTTTGGATAAATTTGAAAGAGATGTACTGGAGAAACATTGGCTCTAGGCATTAAACATCGTGCTGAGAGCTACGCCTGCCAGATGGTGGGGTACACACAAGAACAACTTCGCAGATTGGAAGGAATATTGATGTTTGATGAAGCTGCGATTTGGGTATGCCAATACCCGTATTACGAAGAAATATACATGGAAGGATGATTCGCGCGTGCATCTGACTTGATGGAAGAAAGCATGGGGAGAAGAACTGCAACCATAATGGGTTCATATATTTTGCCACACTTTGGATATGATTGCAATGAACTAGTATTTGGAAATAGAGTTACGACATGGAACCACAGAATGGGATGTTATGAAAGAAAGTTTTATGTTAACCTTTAGCTTTTAAGATGGATTTTAATGCATTTATGAGGCATTACAGGAGATTAAATCTGCAATATTTGAACCTGTTGCATGGGTACAACCAGATTGGAGTACGTAGCTGCTCCATGCCCTTGAATGTTACAATGTGAACATGGAGGAAGGTGAGGAAGATCCTAGGAATATCAATATTCCTGAGTCAGAAGTACAGTGCGAAGTTGTCAACCCTGAGGCAAAGTTTCATGACATTTCATAGCCCTTGAAGACCAAGTAGGTGAATATTGGATCGAAAGCACAACCGAAGTTTGAAAACATAGGTGACTATTAGGATGATGATACAATGGACAAAGTCATGGAGCTACTACGAAAGTATCAAGACTTGTTTCCCATTAAGTTCTCTTATTTGAAAGGGATATTAGGGGATCTAGGCGTCATGAAGATCGCTTCTTAGCAGGTTTTCATCAACAGGTACAGAAGGATTATGAAAAGGCATGGCATGATCACAACATCAAACAACACACCTTCAAAAATAGATATTTGGTATTGTTGTATGACAGTAAGTTCACAAAGTTTCAGAGGAAGTTCCAAATGCATTAGCTTGGGCCATATATTATGAAGGATATTATGGATGGAGGCACAGTTCAACTCGTGAAGATGAATGGTGAATTATTTATGGGAAAAGTCAATGGGAGTTAGCTGAAGTTGTACAGGGGTGATCCCACCTCTGTGCAATGACTATATGGATGTGTGATAGTCTGAGTGTTCCAGGAAGTTGCAAGGAAATGCGGGGACTATAAACTACACTACCAAAATGAAGGCTAGGTGAATTGATTGAGTTGCGTGATGAATCAAGGCAAGACATAGAGGAAAGCTACGGTGAAGGTGTTGTGCTATGATGGTGGGTCCCACATAGCCATGCCAAAAAGTGAAAGTTGGAAGCACTATAACTGATTGGATGGTGATTTTTCCATTAAAAGAAGTAGGGGGGAGCATTTAAGATGCATATATTTGGAAATATGCCACCAAAATCACATTAATGACGGGGAATTGGAGGGAACAGATAGATTTGATTTACAATTGAGCCATAAATATGGCATCCCACTCCAAATTCAAACACTTTGCTTCCTGAGAGTTTGTCTTAAGTTGTTGCACTTTCAATTGTGTCTAGCACAGTGTTGTATGACTAATAAGGATTCAGAGAGCATTCTTTCACAGTTGGAATTCACAAACTTAACTAATTGGAACCACGAGATAATCTTTGAGAGAATGACTACGATGAAACCTGAGGCAGAGCTGACCCAAGTTGTACCTATAGGATTTCCTACTACCACCCCTAGGTCACCAAGGCCTAAGCCATCTACTTCCATCGTAGGAGATAAGAAGTAGAAGAAGCCCCAACAAGCACTAATGTGACAATCATCACGGAAAATCTAATATAAATCCACTAGAAGGGAAAGATGGATAGGTCCAAATAGTCGATGAAGCCCCTGGACCTAGATGAGGAATAACTACGCAGAGGAGTAGAGGAAATTGACATAGAGGAGGTTGAGCCAATACCTCGGCTACCATTTTATATACCACCTAGAAAATCCATGGTGAAAGTGCCCAAAGACCCAGATTCCGTGAAGTTTATGGTCTCCACACCCTTGTTGCTAGAGACGGTGTTTTTTTGAGGGAAATTTGTTGGCCCGTATAACAAACTTGAATATGGAGGATTGGGACTTGGGGGACCATGAGAGATTTCCATAGTTGGTGCCAAGTAAGTACCTAATGAAGGTCTACTATGAAGAGTTGGATGTCACACGACTTGAACTGATGAAATGGGTGGATGGATTTGGGGGCGCGAAGCTCCTAAATATGTTGTTTGTGCTGCACTTTAATCGCACCACTATTAATACAAACTTTTTGTGTGCCAATTATTGACACTGGTGCATGATAGGTGCCTCTGGTTGGGAGGGCCCATTTCAATCATTGACATGCTAATCCATGGGATAACATTGCTGCCATACCAAGGAGTGGACGCTACGGAGGCTTTCGTAGGAAATTCGCAAGAGAAGAATTTGGCAGAACAAATGAAAAGTAATTTTGGTCTAGTCAAGAAGTAGTGCAAGTTTTCCATTCAATCCATATCAGATGGGGCAGTGCATTTTTCTGCATAGATCTTGGTTGGTAAGATCTTGAGGAAGTGTCACACCAATGAAGTGTTGATGCTAGTCATCTCTTTCACTGCGCAGTGTGCCAAAGGAGTCTAGTATAACTAGGCTAAATATTTATGTCATGAATTTTTGTAGGACTACAGAGAGGCCCAGGATGATGGAGATTCATCCCACTATGCTTGTTTGTTATTATTGATTGCGATGGTGGCCTAGAGGATGCCCAAATAAATCCAATTCCATTAGCAAGACTATTGGGATAGGGTCCCCTGGGTCAGCTTTGGGGTTAATATAACCCAAGTTATGATACATTTTGTAAATAATTTAAAGTCTTTGCAATTTTGTGGATGCGGAGTTCGTAGATGAATAGGATTCGAAGGGGTTTAGTTCCTTGTTTTATGTAAAGTTTGAGTCGGTTTTGAGATTTACCCATCGTCTGCGGACCATGGCACTATATACATAGGTATTTCTTAGAGAGTCTAAGGAAAGAAATTGATGATTGATGATGATAGGAGGGAAGTGATAACAAGAAGAAGTGGGTAAAATAGGAGAAGAAAGGCTCTACAAATGACTGCACAAAGACCTAGGTAGAGTTCGCAGTTGAGTGTATGAACCCCTGCAGCTGTGTGCGTAGGGTAGGTTTGAGTCTGTAATCTTGAATTGAAGATCAATAAAGACACTTTCCGAATAATTCTTGCGTATTTTTGTTTACTAATGTTTATGTTATATGTTGTCAATGAATGATGTGTTTTATGGAATATTGATTGAATGTTATGCGATTATCTGGAATAAGTATTAATGATGTATGTAATGCATTTTTGAGTACTTTCACGAAGACTCTGATGAACTATGTTATGTTTACTAATAACTTAAGCAGATATGCGCGAATGCTAATTTAAGGTTTTTCTCTGATGCGTGTAAGTGGATAAATTTACCGTTAAAGGTCCGCAAAGACTGATCATAGACCTTCATGAAGATTTGAAGACTATTTTAGCAGATTTACATTAACGTTCCCTAATATTCTATCAACCTACACGAAGTCAGATTTGAGGTGATAAAAGATATTGTACTAGTTTCTCAATCCAGAACCTTGATTCTTGCATCCCCCATACTGCTTTTGGTGAGGCTGCAGCCTGCGCTACACAGGTTGTTGTCGAAAGGGCCAGTAGTGTAGGCTTTTGCTAGTTGGCATAGCTAGCTCCGAACCTAGGTCTAGACTCCCTAACACAACAAATGGTTATGTTGTCGGGACTGGCATCTGCTTGAAAGAGATGTGTGATGTAGCATCATTGGAATCCGACCAAAAACGAAATTGAAAAGTGGTTGGATTAGAATATTCATGAGTTCGCAGTGCAATAAAAGAGGAATCTTCACCTATCAAATGAACAGTGGTTGAACAAGTATCTGTATACAGAGATACATGAGATCGTCTTCTGCACCTTCCTTGTTAAACTGTATGAATGGTTGGATAAATTAAGAGATAGCCAAGGAAGGTCAAAGCTCGATAATTCGACAGCGTGTTCTCCATAATTAGTGCAACGATTAGAAGCCTCTGAAAACAAGATCGTGCGAGCTGTCGATCAGTAGCTCGATCGAATTATAGGATGATTTGTGACAGAATTTGTAGTTGATACCTTAGCCAGCTACAACAAAGTGGAGTGGATATTTTTCAAAGGACCGTGAGGTAACTCTTTAAGATCATTGAATACGTGGATTGAAATGTTGTTATGTGAAAAATTAGTGATTCCATTACCTTGATGTTCAGAGCTAGGCGAAGTGGATGACTCTTTAGAAACCATGAACGATCAGGGCTGAAGTATAGTCCATTGATTGGACCTCCCATAAGTGATGACAAAGGGGCAGAACGGACTTTGTTGTGAAGCATTGTTTAGCTAATCACTTAGGGGATTCCTCGAGTAAATAATCCATCCACCCTGCCACCACCTCCACCTCCACTGCATACACCTTCGCCCACACCTCCACCTCCGCCACCACCATTCAACATGGCGAATGCCATGAAGCTGCTGATTTTCAAGGGAGTAGGGATTGAAGGTACAAAGAATTTTTAGTTTTTTGCAAATCTTGTATGGATAGTGCAATAGATTACTGATGACAATATAAAGAAAGAATAGTTGCTTACCGCTCTATAGGATCACGTGCTAACTTTGTATATTAAGTATTTTTCCGATAATCCTCTTGCATCGCTGACAAAGACTAAGGCTGCTTTAAAAAAAGAGTTTAGTAAGCCTAAGTATGATTTGCAGTTAGTAATCAGATTCAAAGAAATCATGTTGAGGGTTGAGGAGATGCCTTGGGAGTTAGATCAAAGGTTGAATTGTTAAATTCAATAAGCTAACATGTAGCTCATGAATAGTCAACATCACGAACTGTTTATAACTTCTCTTTTGCCCCATCTTAAAATTTCTTTGTCACAACAAAAGATAGGAATGAAGGCAGAAGTCTTGGAAATCATAATGAGGTTAAATGCATCACCTATTTAGGATGCCACATTGGGAGTACAACAGAGCCACTCTCAGTTACAGAGCCTACACTTAGAATTACAAAGTTTGAAGAAAGATAAGGAGACTAAACCAGAAGTGTGTGCGGAAGTCTAGTGTTTGAAGAGTAAGGGCCAAGGGCACAATAAAGATCACTACCCATTGTACGCGAACTATATTACAGGAGGGGGACCAATTCCATTGAAGCCAGAAACCCCAGTAGGGCTGAGCATGGGGACTGCACTATGGTGCACTATTTGTTAGGTTGTTGGACAACATACAATGGATAATTGTCATCTACTTCAAAATTTCATCCAGACACCTCAAAAGTTGTTCTGTAACTTTTGCAAATCAGTGGGCCATGATGAGCACCACTACCACGACTATGAGTTGATGATGGAAAGAAAACTTACATACTAGATGCAAGCAGAAACTCAGTTGCTAGATCAAAGCACCAGAGGGGCATGCAGAGGTTATCAGGGATGAGGACGAGGTTGAGGAGGAGGAGGACCTGGTAGAGATCATGGTCAGATTATATGATACAACTATGTATAGCCAGGGCACTAAGCATGAAAGTGCCAAAATTAGACACGCCCATCATGTCAATACTGTAGCCAATTTGACCATACTATAGAAGAATGCATGGTGCTGATAGATTAAATGTAAGAGAAGAAAGTGCAACCTTAGTAGCCTACGCAGAACTTACAAATCATGAGATTTGAGCCCCATGAGGAGGATCAAAGCATGAATATAGTACTAAGAAGTGGAATAACAACTGGAAATGAAAAAGTTAAATAGCCTAAAGGGGATGGATGGGTCCGTAAGGCCCTAGAGAAGGAATTTGGTTTTGATCTAGAGCAAGCTAAAGAAAATTTTATGGAAACCAAGAAGAGCTTCGTTGAGGCCTCTACCTCAGGGAGAAATGACAAGGTGCAAGAAACCAACACACTTGCAGAGGTTGATCACTCTGTCCTCACCACTTTTTTGGAGACCTACATAAAACTGTTACGTGATAGAAAAGTTGTGGAAGGCCTGCAAGAGTTAATAAACAAGTGTGTGAACAAAGAGAAGGTCTCTAATGGACACTGTGTGGTCAAAAAAATTGGCAAACATAAGGCACAAAGAGGGTGCGACATGAGGCTCACCGTGCAGATAGGTGATTATGAGATGGATCATGTCATCTTGGATCTAGGATCTAATGTGAACACTTTAAAAAAAAACATGAAAAAGGATGGGGAGACCTATGTTGAAGTGGTCATCGATTCAGCTCAGAATAGAGAACCAATAGAAAATCATCCCCATGGGATGATTATATGGAGTAATAGTTGATATAAAAGGTGCGAGCGTGATGGTTGACTTTGAGGTGATAGAAATTGCAGATGATAGTAATCCATACCCAGTGCTTCTAGGAACTGACTGGGCCATTGATATGAATGGGGTCATCAATTTAAAGAAGAGGAGAATGTCATTTGAATGAAAGTTGCTTTGGGTTGTATTACCATTGGACCTTGTAGAAGGGGTGGGATATACTGAACCAGTCTGCAGTTATGAAGGAAGTAATGATGAACTGGATCAAATATACAAAATAATAGCATGAGACCAAGACTGGATCAATTCGATAGAAGATGGGAGGATTGCATGGGATCAAGAGAGTTCCTGCACCTCTAATTCAGATGAGGAGCTAGAGTATTGGTAGAATCGCTTACATGAAGTATCTACACTATGATGCAATATGATGACGAAGTCACTGCGTTGTGTTTCATCAGAGGTAAGGAAATTAGCGAATTGGTGCCATTAGTTGCCTTTCCTAGGGATCACATAGGTGGTTGTGAAGGGGAATCTCGTGGCACCTGAGGTAGATATTGCATCATATTCATCAATACTTCTAGAGGGTACCCTTATGAAGCTTGGGTGCTTGCACCAGCAAAGGCTGTTGTCTAGAGGTTAGTGTAACTATTTTAGAGACCTTCGCTAGTAGGCCTGGGTCGTTATTACCCCAGATTATTTTCAGAAGGTCCTTGATTTTCGCTTTCTTGTATTTTGGTGTCTGGTCCTCACATCTCGGAGCGGAAATACTTGTAAGTAGTTTGAATGAATGTATCTTTAGGGATTTTTAGAGAGTTCTCTTTGCTCCTAGTTGGCCTAGCTTTACAAATTTTTTGAGTCTTTAATTAGATCTCTTTCAAATAATTAAAAGTGGTTGATCGACCAACTATTTGGTCTAGAGGCTTTATGGCCTTTCACCTAAGAGTGATGAGCCTTCTCATCGAAGGCGTAGGAGAAATTATACTAGTGATTTTAAATCAATGGTAGAAGACACAGCGGAGATTGATCCTTCGATTGGAGTTATTGATTTACAAGATAGACCTGGTACAAGTAGAGAGTTGGAGAGGAACACTCTAGTTCTTTCTAGAGTCATCTTCTAGTCGGAAGACGTTATTGAGGTCAAAGAGATTCCTGAGTCTCTTTTGACTCCTAATTCTCCTCTCCCTCTCGATCACCCAGACGTTTTGTTATACGTCAGGACTCCAACCAACAAGCCTTCAACCCAGGTTTCTTTCAATCTTTTCCTTTGATGACCACTAAGGGGAGCATGGCATCCACCATGAGTGCTACTAGTATGAAAACTCTTATATCCGTACAAGGAGGGGGAATGATTTCCATACCTTCCATTACTCCTAGCACTGCTATATTTGACTCTACCTCCATTCCATCTTTGAGTGGGGGCACTCAAGCTTTTGCCTCTAGCATTGGTTTTTTCCCTTTTGGAAGGTTGACTAGTGCAATTCCTTCAGTTCAATTAAGTTTTCCATCATCTATCTCCACATCTATGAATTCCATGGTAAGTGAGTAAATGTATTTTCAAGGTTTCACTTTTGGGAGTGGTCATATACCACTTTCCAACCCATCTTTAGGATCAGTACCTTTTCCCTTTACGAGTCAAATTCATAATCCTTTTCAAGATTGGACAAACCCTCTAGTTAGTGGACTTGGAGCTGGGAATCAATCCTATTTCGGCCAACAAGGGAATATGTCGTATTCTTCTGCCAGTTCATTCCAGAACTTTTCTTCCTATGCTCATGCATGGAACCCGTACCAAGGGATCTCTACTCCTTTTAACACCTCTCTAAGGGGGAATTTCACTGGCTACAGAAATTTTTCGACATGAGTTGGTCAATATTTGGTTTTTTCTAGACCACAAGGAGCTCCTTATGGTTTAGGTGGGTCTACAAATTACTTTAGGAAACCTAGTGCCTTCACAAATCCAAGGTATTATTTTTAGAACATTGGGAATTTCGCCCACACTAGGTGGAATCCTCAAGATCCTCCATGACTACCTTTCTTGGCAATGTTAAACTTGTCAGATCTTTCTAAATTTACTAATGATATGATTATATATAACCCGTCTTGGCCTCTGGTCCCAACAAAAATTCCTTCAAATATACCTAAATTTGAAGGGAAGACTGGTGAAAATCTAGGTGACCATGTAACCACTTTCCACTTATGGTGTTCGTCAAACTCCCTGATAGATGATTCAATCAGGTTGAGATTATTCCAACATACCCTAACTAGAACTGTGGCTAAGTGGTACATTGAACTCCCAAGGGGCACCTTCACTTCTTTCGGTGATTTGGCTACAATATTTTTGAACCATTTTTATTTGCCTATCTGTTATGATGCTGGAACTGAGTTATTGGCTAATTTTCACCAAGATCAGGCAACCCACATTTCGGATCACATCCTAGAATGGAGGAGAAGGAAGAGGCTCATTAAAGCCGATATTCCATAAGAATTCATTCTTGAATGGTTTCTTAAATATTTACAACCTGATATCTCTAAGGATGTGTCGCTCTCCGGTGTGTTCACCGAAGAATAGGCTATTTTTAGAGCCCAATGGTTAGAACTTATATATTCTCAATCTAGGGTTCTTAAAAAAATTCTCCCTAATGCTCCTAGGTCCAAGGTTGATATAGCCAACCTAAAGCCAAGTCCCCATGCCAACGGGCTAGTCGGATCAATCGATGTTAACACAGCTAACCTATTAAATCAATTGCAACAGTTGTCTTTACAAACTGATTCTTCTATGCAGGCATCCCCATCAGCGCTTATGCCTTCTCAACCTACACATATAAATGTCATCCAAACTTCTAACCCCAAAGGAAACCAACAACCCGATGGGAAGAATAAAGGATGAGGTAGGAAAATGAACCAGGATGGGAAGGGTAATGCAAATAAACTCGACAATGATGCTGGAGGGGGTAGAAAAGAGTCTAAGAAAAAAGTAAAATTTCCATGCAAGTTATGCAATGGAGATCATTTGACTCATCTTTTCCCTATGATCCAAGATGCTTAATGCTTATTAGTTCAGCATGGGCCTTCTAGCTCCCAAGCTATCCTAACTAACCCCTTTCCCCAAGGGCAGCAGTTACTTGCTAGCACGAACTCTAATACTAGTACCCCTGCAGGGGGTAACTAGGAACGATAAAATATATCAAATGTTTATATGATGAGTTCAAATATTGTCGTTGCTACATGATCACAAGATTATGGTGAATCAGAATCATCTAAGGATAAGTCTGCTTCTGATGCTTTAGAGCCACTCCATATCGAGAGGTCCTTTTTTGAGTTCATACCTCGGATGTTGAAAGGCTCCGAAAAACACTCGATCATTAACCCTAATGCTAAGGCATCCTAGAACTACTCGATTGTCAAATATCTGGCTCTAAGTCCTTGATTTATGTCGGCGTTAGAGGTACTCTAGTTGTACCCCACACAAAGGAGTGCATTACTCACTATGATTAGAGCAATTGATCCAAAGAATTCTCTTGTGCTTACATTCGATATGTCAAACATCAAGAAGAGACTCCCACATCATATGGGTTTCCAAATAAAGTACAAATATCGAAAGACCAATCTCTTTTGAACTGTAATCGATGAGGGATCTTCCACATGTGCAATGTCCATATCATGTTGGAAGGCTATTGGATTGCCTCAACTTGTTCCTTCACCTACTCTATTGACAATATTTGATGGTCATTCTCATAGGCCACATGGGATTATTCTAGCCTTTCCCATTTGTGTTGGGGGAAAGGTGGTAAATATTGAAGTAGAAATAGTCGATGTGAATCTGGATTACAACCTCCTTTTAGGTAGGAATTGGATTTATGAGATGGATGCTATTGTATCGTCGTTATTCTACATCCTTTGTTTTCCTCGTGAAGGGAGGATTGTAAAGGTTGATTAGATGGATTATTCTCCGGGTGACTCCCACGCATCTTCTAAGTCTACTATTCCATTAGTGGATAATCCCAAGTAGCCTATAGTGAATTTAGGAGTTGGAATGTACTCTTCCTTAATGGGTACCTTTTATATTCCTGCTTCTTCAGCTAGAATTAATGCTATTTCATCCTCCAAGGAACCTTCTCGAAGGGAGTTCTTTAGAAATCATTATTTTCCGGAACCTTGGCCCTTACCCTCATCTACCACCATGTTAGATGAGGGTTAGGTAGGTGGAATGGCATGTCCTATGTCTGCAGCGGAAATTTATTATCAGTCTATTGTTAACTCTGTAGAATTCGATCCTACTCCTTTTTCACTAGAGATGGATGGGGATGTGGCTCCGGCTTAGGCTCTTGATTCGAATTCTGCTCAAGATTGCTTAGATATTGTCTTTCCATCTAGAGAAGCAATTATATAATAAATGACGGGTGTTGAAAGACCATGGAATGATTTGCATCATTGTTTGTATTTCCTCCCTCATGTGCAGGAAGTAGAATCAAGTTTGTCTAATCCCTCTACTAGCGATGTTCATGCAGTTTTAAACCCTTTGGCTGTAGCATAGTTTTCTACTGAAGGTAACATGTATTTTATCTCACAAATTGTTCCAGTGAAAATCTCTAGGAATCCCAACATTATTGAAAATGTCTTCATTGGAGCTGACTGTTCCCCTAAAGAAATTCAAACTTATACCGATATCTTTAAAGAGTTTCGTGATGTGTTTTCTTGGTCTTATGAGGAAATTTCTGGAATAGATCCATCTATAGTCCATCATGAGATCAAGATGTATGAAAATTCAAAACATATTCGTAAGAAACTTCGACTGGTAAACCTTAGAAAAGAAGCAGCTATTAAAGCTAAAGTCGAGAAGTTGCTTAAGTTAGGTTTCATATACCCCATTCCTTTAACTAAGTGGGTCTCTAATCCAGTCCCGTAGACAAAAAGTAAGGAATGATTCACATATGTATTGACTTTAGGGACCTAAATAAGGCTTGTCTTAAGGACAATTACCCCACACCCTTTATTGATCATATTATTGATGAATGTGCGGGTAATGAGATTTTTTCGTTTATGGATGGATTCTCTGGTTATAATCAAGTTATTATCCGTCTGGAATATCAACATGAGACATATTTTATTTTTCCCTAGGGTACATTTGCGTACAAAAAGATGCCTTTTGGCCTAAAAAACGTTGGAGCTACTTTTCAGCGGGCCATGTCATATGATTTTCATGATATCAAGCACATTATCGAAGCTTATCTGCATGATTTAGTTGCTCTATCTCGAAAGAGAATTTATCATCCTAAACATCTTCGATTAATTTTTGAATGATGTCATTTTTATAAAATCGGTTGAACCTGAATAAGTGTGTTTTCATTGTCACATCCGGTCGGTTGTTGGGATTCATCTTGTCAATAGAGGGGATTCGTGTAGATCCCTTCAAGGTTGATGAAATAGTTCAGCTACCTCCCCTATCCTTCATACGTCAACTTCAGAGTCTCCAAGTAAAAGAAAATTTCTTGGGGAGATTTATAGCCAATTATGCCGAAATCACAAAAGGATTTATGAGATTTCTTAAGAAAGGGGTCCCATGTTTGTGGGATGATTTCATGCAACGATATTTTTATGCTTTGAAAAAAGCATTAACCTCTACTCCTTTGTTGAGTCCACCTGATTATAGCATATATTTCCTCTTGTATCTCACTGCATCAGATTCAACTATTGGTATGGTTCTGGTTCATGAAGATGATGCCTTATCTGAGCATGTAATCCACTATCTAAGCTGAGGGTTGGTAGGTCCTGAAATGCGCTATTCTCCCATTGAGAAATTAGCTTTGGCAGTTTTCCATGCTATCCAATGGCTTAGACATTATATTCTTCTTCGAAAAACTTTCGTCTTAGCAGCCATCAATCCATTTTAGTTTGTTCTCAGTAGGTGAGTGATTGGGGGCAAATATAATAGATGGATTGTAATTTTACAAGAATTCAACCTCAAATTATTGTCAGCTAAGTCTAAGAAATCTTTAGCATTTGCAGAGTTGATCTTAGAGTTGTCTTGTGAGGAAGAAATCATTTAAAAGGAAAATTTTCCTGATGAACATCTATTTCTTATTTCCTCACAAGATCCTTGGTATGGGGATATCATTATATATCTCCAGACTTTGAAGTTTTCGCCCACTTTTTCCAAGGACGAGCATAGAAAATTGTGTCACCTTGCTAAAAATTATATTATTAAAGGTGACAATTTATATCATCGTGGGATTGATTCAGTACTTAGAAGTTGTTTAAACTTGAAAGAAGTTGAGTCTTTGGTTAATGATTTCCACATTGGAGCTTGTAGTGGTCATCTATCTGGGTTTGCTACAACCCAAAAGAATTTGTGAGTAGGCTGCTTTTTGCCTTCAATCTTCAAAGATTGTATTGAAGTAGTCAAGTGATGCTACCCTTATCAGATGTATACTCAGAAAATGCACGGACATCTAGCTCCACTTTTCCCTGTTATCACTGTCGGTCCTTTCACAAAGTGGGGCATTGATTACACTACTTGTAATTTTCCTTCGGCAGGAAATCACAAGTATATCATCATGTCCCTAGACTACTTTACTAAGTGGGCAAAGGCTATGCCTACTTTCAAGAATGATGGTGAAACAATGGCCTTGTTTCCCTTCAATAGAGTTATTTCCTGGTTCGGTATTCTAAAGAGATTTTCAATGAGAATGGAAGTCATTTTCAAAATCACATGATGTATGAATTGGCTCTCAAGTTGGGTTTCCGGTAGGAGCATTCATCTCTGTATTATCCTCATGCCAATGGGAAAGTTGAAGCCATGAACAAATCCCTTAAAATCATATTGCAAAGGATGATGAACAAAGCTAGATCCAATTGGCCATCATGTTATATCCGGCACTTTGGGCATACCAAATGTCAACTAAGACATCCACTAGTTTTACCCCCTTTCAACTGGTTTACAGGTTGGAATCTATTTTTTGTGTAGAATGTGAAATTCCTTCCCTTAAACTAGTTGTTGAACTTCTTCCTAACACTTCTAGTCTCAAAGAACACCTCATTCATTTGGAACATCTTGGTGAGTAGCATCGAGATGCTGCCATAATAAACAAAGCTCATAAAAAGAGGGTAAAAACTCAATACGATAAAGTCATCCATCCTAGAAATGTTTCTAAAGGTGACCTTGTCTTGGTCTATGATCAAGACAATGATGCCTTGGGGATAGGCAAGTTTAAATCTATGTGGTACGATCCCTTCATTTTCAAGAGTTTTGAAAAAGGGTGCCTATGAATTGATTGATTTTGAAGGAAACAAGTTGGTGGGGCCCAGAAATGGGCTCTACCTTAAGAAGTACTTTGCTTAGGCTTCGGTTGAGCATTTAATTGTTTGTATATATTGTATGGTTGTACATATCTATCTATCGATTTTAGTGATGTAGATATTTCTTCTTCTTTGGAAAGTATTGATGGATGATTTGATATATCTAGGTTTCACTGATGGTGCCAATAGACACACTTGGAACCTTGCTTCCACGACTTTGGTGATTTATTATCCATCTAGCTAGTTGATGGTTTCGAGAGGAGTATATATCAGTCCTGCTTCAAATAATATTGCCGAATATACTGCTATTATTAATTTACTATCTGAGGTGATATCTTTTCATATCGATTCATTAGTAGTTTATTTGGATTCAAAATTGGTGGTATCTCAACTAAATAACATCTATCGGGTAAGAGTTCCTTATTTGCATTGCCAATTTATGAGAGTGTGTTTATTGCAAATATCATTTGTTTACATCACGTTTCTTCATATTCCACGATCAAAAAATTATTTAGCAGATTCTATTGCTAATTAAGCATTGGATTGGCTTATAAATCAGTCATAACATTAAAACGTAAAAAATAATCGAAGTATCATATGTATATATGATCATCATAAAACCATATGTATATAGATAGAGCTTTTGTGTCCAAAATAATATACAAAATCAGGACAAAATGTCCTAAAAAATTTGGGCTTATGCACATCATCAAGTTTAATAAAAAAGATTTGATGATCTATCTAACGATCTTGCTCAGGGTGAGAAGCAAGAAATAAAATGATGGCATTAGCCACTCGCCGAAATAGTCACACCCAATCCATGGTACTCCCACCACGCGTCATTGCATCTCCTATAGTAAGTCGTCTATGGCCACCATGGGTACTTAGTGAATTAATCTCACCAAGTTTCTCTAGACTGCATGGAGGACCCTCTCAGTCTTTGTTGCATCCCCTTCAACATCTCTTCCACAATGCCTATGTTGAGGAAGACCATCAAGTCTCATTGGTCCAACATATGTGTCATGATCAATAATTTTGTAAGTGTTGTGTCAAAAATATATTTTCATTAATTTATATTGAAAATCCAAAAAATCTTAATATTCAAAAATTAAAAATCATTTATACCTATGGCACCCCATGCTGAATCTAGTGGCAATACTAGATTTGGATCTCCTTGGAAATCCATTCTGGCATAAGGGTAGTCTTCAACTGCATTGACCTGTTGTTCCCACCAAAGGAAAAACACGTCATAAAAATCAATCCTAGGGACCTCACCACCTCCTAATCATTTCATCAAGTTAGCACACCTGGCCATCTATGGATCTCTTGGGCTGCTAATGGTGGATAATACCTTGGGATGAAGCCCATGTACTCTCTCGAAAAAGAAGGAGCATAAGATAGTTCTATATCCAAAATTCTTCATTTGACCCTTCTGGATGGAAGTAAGTTTTTCTTTATGTTGGTTAGTAGAGTACACCAATCAAAGGTTGTAGTGAGAAAATCCACTGTGAGGCTCATGGAAACACGTGAAGCCTGATGTAGAGTAGTAGAACTGTTTACCCTAGCTATGGTAAATAGTAGGATCCTCAGTGATAAACTCTCTACATACTTTATTGGAATTTGACTTCCAACCTTTTTGGGGTTTCAAGGATAGTATATGCGGGCATAGTCTTCTACACTGAGACTACCTCTTGTCCTTCCAGTTGATTTCACCCCCTCTCCCTATTATACATTAAAATGACCTCCTCATCAACTTAGAGGGGAAAGACATGATGATTGAAGCAATGAACAAGTTCACAAGCCTTGTTTCCAAGCTAATGCTACCTATACACTGACAACCTGCTTTATAAAGCTTCTCTGCAAGCCTAAGGGAGCGTTAGTGACCCAAGTAACTCTACTTGTTACCTCGGGGACAATGTTAGTGAACCCTAATGAGGATCTAAAGGTAAAAGGAGCATATTGACTAAGAAATATCCCTATATTCTCTCTTAAATCAACTCAGAAAAGTAAGGAAACATCCAAGTTCAACTTATATGGGGGATTTCTAATCCTAATGAAGTAGGCAAATGGGAAAGAGCTCAAAAGAATGCAAACATCATTTCTTTTACCTACGGAAACTCATGGAGAAACTTGGAAACCCTAACTTCGCATGCTACACAAGTAGAGCTAGGGCTATTGTGATAGAGGTCATATCATTTGAAAGGATAGCTTACTTGATTGTTGAGTAGAGTCTTAGACTTAAGCATAAGAAGTTGGTAAAAAGGGAGAGAGAAAGGAGTTTGAGGGGTAAGGGAAGGCTGATGCAACCGATGGTTGTAATCACTCTTTCAACATTAATATAGAATTGCAGTTGTAATGTCTACTCCGTGGTGTTGGTACTATAATTCATTTATATGTTTATTCAATGTCTTTTAGCATGAGTAGCTTATTTATGTGCAACTAGATGTCTTTTGTATATTCATACATCAATTGTCAAGGTTTTATTCTCTGATTATGCTTGTCTCTTCTATGTGCAAGACTTGATTTGAAGTAGGCTTAGGGTACTTCCACCTAGCTGCACTACACTCTCCAACAACTCTACACGGAGACTCGAGGTAATGAATTTGTCTTGCTTTGATAGTTAGTTATTGACTATGGACATGAATGTATCTTTGTGATAGCTGCAGATAATCTTATAGTCTGCCAAGGGTTCGGGAAGACCCTTGATGGTTCCTTCATTCTCCATACACCGTGCATTAATCCCTATAGAAAAATTGGCAACTCTGCTGGGGACCACACTTTAGTTCCTGGTTTTCCTAGAAAGTTCCTAGTTTCCTCCTCCTTCCAGACGCTCCTGTACTTCATTCCTTTTATGACCACTCATAACCTTTCAACACTCTTCTTTCATTGCTCAGCCCTAAATCTGATCCCCAAAGCCCTTTTTTGAAGTGTTTTCCCTCACTAATGCAAGTTAGCAGTGTAAAAAAAGCTTTATAAAGCTATGTGGCTGCATAAACAAAGTGTTAGTGCCTCCAATAACTCTTTGTGGCCTCTAGCACAGAGCATTAGTCACCCATTTTTTTATATACAGTTGTGTTTGTGACTTCAAAGGGTTGGGAAACTTGCTTCTAGACTGATAAGGGATCTGTAGTTATGTTTTGTTTGACTGATCTTTGTCCTGAAATAATTTTCTTTTAAGAAAATAGCTTTTCTTCTTAAAAGTTTTTATTTTCATAAAAGAAAAAATTATTGCTTTCTGCTTAGTTGGTTAAGTTCTGGGTTATTTGGTTCCAGTAGTTGTTAGTGAGCATTGAAAAGTTTTGTTGGTTATCCTAGTGTTGTGCTGAATAGGATGCATGGAATGAATATTGATGTATGAATAACTTTCCCTTTGTAAAAAACAACTTATTCATTGAAATTGAAAATTCACAAGCATTGTCCTTGCATGATTTGGGTGAAAGTCCCATCAAATCTCATACGTCAACACCCCTACAGAAGGCTCTAACAAAGTACACTTAAAATCTACCTAATAAAATCAATCAGTAACTCTTTATAGAGTAAACACACATTAGTTTAGGCTAGGATCTTGGGATAACTAGTGTGAGTAAACTGTCCAAGATCATACACCAAAACTAGTGTCATTAAAGAAAGAAATCCTTTTGCACTCATACTATAGGGACCACTCCAGTAAAAGCGGACCTAAATACGAGACAACAATGGACTGTAACTAAAGGTAGCCCGCCTTTACTTACATCCCCTTTGGGTATTCTGTGTATCATGGATCCCTTCAGGGATATCAGAGCTAAGTCGGGGACTCAGGTATCCTGCCCACACAGCGTATTCTCTGTGACTATGTCCCCCTTGGTAGCGTCTGTGGTCTTAGGTATCCTTAGTGGCCATACTTTTAGGGACTAACACAAGGTGACTGGGCTAGGCTACCCTGGTACCTAACACAGATGGACCTACTATGTCTTCAGTTTTTGGGAGGGTTCTCTTCTTCATGAGAGTACTTAGCCCCTCAATCTGAAGTTTGGGAAAAGCTCTAGAGTAACCGTAATTGTACATTTGGCCAACCCTCTTTGTTATTCATTGTGATACTAGGTTTCATCTCCAGTGATCGGTGCTTATCAGATAGGCTCATTTCCCTCTGCTCGTTGATTGATTTACTTAGTGTATTTTTTAATTTTTAGGTTCCAAAGTGTTATCATTGAGACTTTAATAAACATCACTGCAAAATTTACTGACAAAAATTATCAGCTGCCATGGCTACATTCGACCCTCATCGTCAATATAGAAGATTGTTAGGACTTCCCCCATTGTTGGGCATGGAATCCCCCCACAACATGTTTTGGGGCTCAAAGCCCAAGTTTTGGTCAAGGGTTTTGTAAGACTCCATGAATTGTGGGCGCGGAGCATGAAGTATAAGATGAGTCATAGGGTTGTCTGCCCTAAAGTATTGTAATGTAATGTAAAGTCATGTTGGCCTACTTTGTATAAATAGAGCTAGCTCTAAGTGTAAAGATAGCGAATTGGGGAGAAGAATACGAATGGTTCAAGCATAGAGTAAGAGTCTAAGTGTATTGGGTCATAGTGGTAGGAAGAGGCTCTGCAGATGAGTGTGCAAAGGCTCAGTAGAGTCCGCAGTTGAGTGTACGAACCCCTACAATTGAGTGCGCAGGGCAGTGTCGAGTCTGTAATATGGATCAAAGAATAATAAAGAGAAGTTGATTCCTATTTCTGTGTATCTACTATGCATTGCCTTCTTTACATTTATATTGTTTTATTTATCGCGTGCACTGATATGATTACTGAATATGCTATAATAATCATTAAGTCTTACATAAATAAGTTAAGTAATCAGGTAATAATAGATTGAATAGAAAGGAACTTGGGTATTATATGGGTTGCGCCCTGAGTAGGGCTGCACGGAAGCAACATCATAGGTTGTGAAGGAATAGCAAGTGCACATAGCGACATGTGTGCAGGGTCAAACCGTGGACTTCCAGAAGCTCATCAGACATCCCCAAGGTGCAGAAACCTAGTTCTAGCACCCTCCCATACTACTTCGGGCGAGACCTCAGTTTGTGCTCTGCAGACTGTTGCCAAAGGGCCAGCAGTACTGAGATTTGCTTGGTTAAATCACCTCTGAACCTGGGTCAGGCCCATACAAGCCAACAAATGGTGTAGTTGTCGGGACCGTGATCTGCATAAGGGATGTCTGATGTCATGCCACTAGAATCCAACAAAGAAAGAAATTGAAGATTGGTTGGACAAGAAGATTCATGATTTTGTGACGCAGGAAAACAGAACTCCGTGAGTATCTAAGGAACAGTGGTTGGAGCGCTACTTGTATATGGAAATCCATGAGATTTTCTTTCCATCCTTTCCTTCTAAGCTATATAAGTGGATCGCAAAGTTAGCAGACAACCAGGGAAGGTGTAGGCTCGACAAATGAATAGTGTGGACTCCAGAATTAGTGCACAGACTAGAAGCGTCAGGACATAAGATCACATGAGCTGTGGACCATTGGCTTGAGCGAATAATAGGAGGATTTATCACTGAGTTTGTGGTAAACACGACTGTCAACTACAGTGAGGCGGAGCGACGTTTCCTCAAGGGACTGCAAGGTAAGTATATTAAATATTTGAACACTTGGATTAAGATGATATTGTGTGAAAAAGGGGTTATGCGAATAAATTAATGTTTTGGACTATGCAGAGTGGGAAGATCTACAGAAGCGAAAGTAGTGAAGAATTGGAAACCAATCCCTTAATTTCACCCTCACGAGAAAGCAAGGAAGAGCTCGTGAAAGTTTCTCCAAGAAGCACAGTCAGTCTAATAAGACAACGTATTCTGCATTTACCACCTCCACCCACACCGCCACCCATCTCACCCTCCTCGCCTCCATCTCCACCCACCCCACCTCCCCCACCACCGCAGTTCAGTATGGAAAGTGAAATCAAACTACAGATGTTCAGAGCAGTGGGGAATGAAGATCCGAACCAATTCTGGTTCATGGTGAAAGGAGTATGGGAAGCACAAGGCATTGTGGGTGACAATATTAAGAAGGCTACATTGGTGAGTGCACTACAGGATCATGCATTAACATGGTGTATCAAGCATTCTAATGACCACCCAAATGAAAGAATCACAAAGTTCCAGGCCATAATGAATAGGGAATTTAGCAGACCAAAATAAAAAACACAATCAATCATCGGGTTTAAGGTAATCATGATGCTCTCGGGCGAGACCCCCGGGATCTGGACCAAAGGCTAAAGAGTATGATTCGTGAAGCCAATATGACATTGAAAGATAGGTAGCATCGCGCATGGTTTGTATCATCTCTGACACTGCACTTAAGGATGGTGCTATCACAGCAAAAACTTTCCACCTGGGCTGAAGCATTGGAGATGGTAATGAGATTACATGAGACCCCTATACAAGACCCTGGGTTGGGAGTCCAACAAATCCACGCGCAACTGTATAATCTGTGTTTGGAAATGCAAAGTTTGAAATAGGATAGGACACCTTGATGAGAGGCACGCCAGGAAGTATGGTGCATAAAATGCAAAGGCCAAGGGCACAAAAAGGACCACTGTCCAGTGTTCGCGAACTACTTGGCAGTAGGAGGGTCAATGCCATTGAGACTAGAGGAATAGGCAGGGCTGAGTGCAACGTCTGCATTATGGTTCACGATCTATCAGATGGGGGAAAATGCACTACAGATAATTGTCATATGTTGCAGAAGTATACGTAGACGTCCCAACAATTGTTTTGTAATTTCTGTAGGTTGGTAGGCTATGATGAATGCACTTGCCAAAGCTACGAACTAATGATGGATTAGACTCCTACCTACAGGGTGCTGACCGAAAATTGAGCCCTCAACCCAAATTCAGGGATGGTGTGCACTGGATTTCAAGGGTGTGGTTGAGGTCAAGGCAGAATGGGACCAGGAAGGCATCGCGGACAACTAATTTGTTACAATTGCGGAGGACTAGGGCACTATGCCCGCAATTGTACAAACCTGACAAGGACATTATTTTGGTATTTTACTCAGTTTGATCATGAGGTGGAAGATTTCCCTTCGTTGATAGTGAGTATGTGCGAAAAAGGGGTACTCTAGCCCCCTCTGACTCAAAATTTGCAGATGATGAAGTCTGAGCCACGTGAAGAAGACCCAAATGTAAACATGATCCTTAGGAGCAGTATGACCACAAGCGATGATAAAGGGAAGCAGCCAGAAGAAAGAGCGTTGGTTTTCAAGGCTCCTACAAAGCAACCTGAGTTTGATTTAGAGTGCGTGAAGGAGACATTCATGGAAGCTAAGAAGAGCATCATGGAGGCCTCCACTTCAAGTAGTAATGATCAACTAGAATGAGGGATGGATCCTTCAATGCTCACTACTGTTATGGAGACATGCATGAAAATGTTGCGCGATAGCAAGGTAGTGAAAGGACTATAGGAACTTATCATTGGGTGCGTGGGGTTAGGAGAATCGTGCGTGGTCCAGAAACTTGGAAAGCATGCATTACGCACAGGAAAGGAAATGAGGTTGATTGTGCAAATCAATGAGTATGAAATGGATTAGGTAATCCTGGATCTGGATTCGTACATGAATGTATTACTAAAGAAAACATGGGAATGCATGAGCAGACCTGCGTTACAATGGTCCCCTATTCAGTTACGAATGGCGAACCAACATAAGATTTTTCTCATGAGAAGATTGCAAGGGGTAACAGTAGATATTGAAGGTGTGAGCGCGCAAGCGGATTTTGAAGTGATAGAGATTGTCGATGACAATAATCCCTATCCCGCACTAATAGGAATAGACTGGGCCACCGATATGAACAGAGTAATAAATCTGAAGAAGTGCAAAATGATCTTTGAGAAAAAGTCACTATGCATAGTAGTACCACTAGATCCAACTGAAGGAGTGTGATACATTGAACCGGTGCACGACGATGATAGTGATGATGATCTTGATTTTATTTACAAGATAACTGTGTGAGAACATGATTGGGTGAATCCGACTGCAGATGGAAGAATTTCGTGGGAGTGCGAAAAATCCCACACTTCATATTTAGATGAAGAAGTAGAGCGATGGCAGAATTAGCTGCATGAAGTAACAAGGCTTAATTGCAACATGATGGTTAGATCATTGTGTTGCATGACAACAGAGACAAGGGAGCTACCGACATATGATGGATTAACAGTGGTGGATGAATTTTTGGGAAAATTTGAAAGTGCAGTACTAGAACAGCATTGATTTGATGCTCTGAAATGGTGCCATGCCCACACGATGGTGGGGTATGCATCAAGGAAATTTTGAGGACTAATGCGGATGTAGAAGGATGATGCACCTATGTTTTGGAAAACCCCAGCTTCGAACGAAAGCTAGTCAGTAGGGGGGGAACAACTTGAATGCCCACCTTTCACAATGGGTACAGACATATGTTGTACAACCCACACAAGTGCACACCACCCCCAGAATAGAGAATTGGAACAAACTGCAGTAGCAGGAATGGTGATGCGCGCTACCAATTATCCATGACGAAGCATTCGATAGGGTGTGCGGGGTACTGAACAAGGTTCAACAGGTGAGACGAACTAATTGGGACCTACATGTGCCAACTGTTTGATGGACCTATAGGACCATGTGCAAAACACTGAGCACGACGATGATTCCAAAGGTGCGAAACAGAGTAGAAACCGTAATTTATGAAGAGAATACAAAAAGAAATCTAGACATAATGGCTCCTGCAGTTGTGACAATGCGCAATGACCAGGATGAAGAAATCACATAGCTACGCAAGGTCAAACATATAAGGATTCAAGAAGCCATTTGGCGAGGGAACCTTAGACTTCGCGAACTCGAAAAGGACCAGGTACGATTGAGGAAGAAAAGAATTTTGATGGACGCTAAGATCAAGAGGCTAGAAAACAAGATCATGCAAGCATGTCTCGTCGATAAACCAAGGATGACAATGCCAGATATATATGACCATATCACTACATTAGAAGATTGTCACCGAGAATTTATGACTCTGCTACCATGGCTACAATCACACTTCACCAAATGCAGTAACCAAGGGAGCGCACTACATACAGTACAACGCGCGGCGCCAGCTATAGCAAAGGCAATTGAGGATTTTCTATGGACTATACTAAAAGGTGAGTCGAAGTCTCACTCAAGTGGTACAACCACTTAACTAGCTGTAGGGAGCACAGTCTCAGTGCTCTAGGTAGTTGAAAGAGAGTGCGGGACTATAAAAGAGTTTGTTTGGGAGCTCTGTGATAAGGGAGATGCGTGGAGAATTAAAATGTCCCAAGGTTCACGCCTGCACATGGGGAGCTACGCTGCCATGTGGTAGGCTGGGAAGTGACTATTGGTGTCACTATTCATGATGGGATGTCCAATTTAAGGCAAAAGGGAGCCAGCGACGGGCATTTAAGACATGAATTAAGGGAAAGGTTTGGGACAATCTGCCACCAAGAAAGAATTAATGGCCCAGAATTGGGAGGAATGGTCAAATTCAAATTCAAAAGGTGCTATTAAACTCCAGGGGCTAGCCACGAGACAACATTTGTTCACTTGAAATTTGAGTAGTTGACTGTAGCACAGAGTGTTGAGCGTCAAGCAATATTTGAGCCTCGAAGTTTGTGAATGACCACAGACAATTCAAACAGGATGACAACTACCAGGAGAGGTGTGGGCTTTGTAGAAAGTACCGCCAATGAAGCCGCGCAGAACCCCATGGTGCAGAACATTCCTAGAGATGTTGGGGACACGCTAGAAATCTCGAAATCACCTCGGACACTGAGGCCCAAGAAAGATAAGTAGGTAGCAGGACCAATCCCCATGTCCCTGCAGAATCCGCAGTTCGGTAAACTCTCAATGGAAGAAAAGGGAAAGGTTGTCACCATTGAGATAGATGATGAGGAGGAGGACCTACAAGCTCTAGTCGATGAGATAGAGGAAGAAGAAGACATGAAAGAGGACATCCAGCTGGTGTGCTCTGCAACGAAATTTCCTCAGTACGTCCCTTCATGAAAAGGGAAAACAAAGATACCAAAGGATTTGGATGCCACCAAGAACGCACTCCAGACCCTGCTCCTCCCTGATGGAATTGTGTTTGAGGGCTCGCACCTGGGCCACTTGCCCATAATGAAATTTGAATATTGGGACCTCACAAATAGCAAGAAGTTCCAACATTTAAAGACGAAGAGCCTCATGAAGCAGAGAACGGAGGGGCCAGTCACAACATTAGAGCTGTGAAAATGGCTGCACGGGGTGGAGAAGGCTAGATTACTTCATCTGTTGTGGATTCCACACTTTCACTGTGCACCCATCACTATTTTGGTCATCAGGAAGCTATTGTGCTTGGTGCACGATGGGTACCGATGGCTAGAGGATCCTATTCCCATCATGGCAGATCTCATCCACCGAATTTTTCGGCTTCCTTGTAAGGGAAAGGACCCCATGACGATAGCAGGAAAAAGCTGTGATTTGGCTCTCATGGAAGCCATGAAGAAGAACTACAAGCTCAAGAAGAAAAAGAGTGGTTACACAGTCAGCAACATCAAAGATAAGGGGGTGCGCGTAGCCACCCAACTCTTGGCTGGCAAGGTAATGAGGAAATGTCGTGGCAATGAAGTACTAGTATCAGTGGTTGCGTTGGTTAAACAATGCATAGAGGGGCTCCAATTCAATTGGGTTGAGTTCCTATACGAGGAATTCCTAAACTGTAAGGAAGCCTAGGAGTAGGGAAAGACCTTCCACTACGCGTGGTTTCTCTTGTCCATTTTGCTGGTAACAAGGGAACTGCCCGAGGATATTTAGTTCCCTAGCATTGAACATGACTTACCAGAGGCTGCAAAGTACGTGTCACTATAGGCTACCAAGGACGCAAAGCAAATTCACGAGACAAAGATCTTCTGGGTGCTCATGGAGGAAAGCGTCCGGATGTGGATCAATAGGAGGTCGCGCCTATCCCCCACAGTTTACAATAGTCTACGAAGCTTTACAGACTTCAAGGCAAACATACATAATGTTTACATCAAGGCACATAAGGATCCTGTGTAGTAGTGGACCAAGCTCCCCTTCATCGCCATTAGTGATGCGATTTTTTCGGTGTTAGAATCATGGCCTCCTTAGTGGAGTGCCCCGAATTTGGTGAAGCTAGATAGGACAACAACCTAGAGGAGAAAGGATGAGGCTGAAAAGAGGCACAATGAAAAAGCAGCAACAGAGGTAAGGGCATTCCACGAGGCAGTAAAGGTAGCTACAGAGCAAGCAAAGGCCGCTGAAGTTGCAGCAATACCCTAGACAACAGGGGCCACAACAACGTAGCAAGAGGAAGGCCAGGACTTGTCTATGGGACAAGAGGCAAAGAACACAAACCTTGCAGAAGAGGGCATAGACCCCTATACAACATCTACCCAACTAAAAACACTACGCATCATAGAGATATTGAGTCCATGGAAAAATGTCAAGGCGTCGAAATTGGCCTTCGACCCGATCACATTAACAGAAGGTGAACTCTACGATATCGGCAACACGGTTCGCAAGATCACCAAGGAAGTGCTCTAGGAAGTCATGCCGAAGCAGGAGATTGTGTTGGGAGCCATAAGGGTGTAGTTGCAGGAGCTTCAAGTGCGGCCCCCACAGGAAGGAACCATAGCCACCTATGGCGCAACAGGCACATCAACAGCGAAACAACTACTACACACAAAGATGGCCAATACCATAGTGCTACTGAAAGGAGCACTAACAACAGAGAAAGAGGATGACAGAGCCGTGGTGGGCAGGATCAAGGGACTTGGCCTAAATTTGGTTGCCCTTCGACGAGACACACTCTACAGGCTATAGGATGGCATAACAACAGAGCTCTATGCCAGGGAGGGCCGCGCAATTCAGGTGATGAGTGAGCAAAAGATCAACATTGAACAGCTCAGCCTGCAGCATGACGAATTGGTGTCACAAAACTAGTAGATCATGTAAACAGTTGATGAAGCATGCCGGTGAGTACCGGAGTTGTCCATCACCACAGACCTACCAACAGAGATGAAAATCCACTGTCTGGAAAGTGGAGTCTAAAGCACGTGCGAGGAAACAATGTGAGTGCAGCTAGAACTGAACCTCCAGATTACTGAGCTGTGGCTGAAGGTGCAGCCTTCCACTCCTCCAGAAGTTAGAGAGAAGTGCATTAGTGCTATTCAAATAGGACTAGAAGAAATTGGATTGGAAATGCAGGACTGTACCGGTATGTTGGACTAAGCCTTTGACATCCTCACATCCTTGCAGGAGGACCCCAACATACAGCGCTTGGAAATAGAGGCACACGAACTGCAGGAGAGATATGATAGTGTAAGGGGAACTGTGCAGACAGTTGTCCTCACCCAACGACTGACAAAGATACAACAAGCAAAGGCATTGAAAGAGCAGGTGGATGCCGTAAGATAGAAAGAGGCACTTCTCAAAGCATGCGTCCAGCCATGGATTGATGAGGCCTTCACCATTATGGAAGATATTGAGGGCAAGCTCACACAGATGCAGGGACTCTACGCGCTACGGCAGGTAGTTGATCCTCACAAAGAAGTATTAGAAGAGCACATGCAGCAAGTCCAAAAAACCATAGAACAGTGCACCGCGGACCTTCGAGCAGTACGGGACCAGTTGGAGGGGCTCTGTGCCAATATCACCACACCAAAAGAGTGACTCGGGATAAGTCATGATGATTATGTTGGGGCTTGTTAAGCATGGAATCCCCCCACAACATGTTTTGGGGATCAAAGCCCAAGTTTTGGTCAAGGGTTTTGTAAGACTCCGCGAATTGCGGGCGCAGAGCGTGACATATAAGACGAGTCATAGGGTTGTCCACCCTAAAGTATTGTAATGTAATGTAAAGTCATGTCGGCCTACACATGGTCCACGGACCATGGGATTGTATAAATAGAGTGAGGCTCTAAGTGTAAAGATAGCAAATTGGGGAGAAGAATACGAATGGTTCAAGCATAGAGTAAGATTCTAAGTGTATTGGGTCATAGTGGTAGGAAGAGGCTCTGTAGCTAAGTGCACAGAGGCCTATTAGAGTCCACAGCTGAGTGCACGGACCCCTGTACTTGAGGGAGCAGGGTGGTGTCAAGTCTGTAATCTAGATCAAAGAATAATAAAGAGAAGTTGATTCCTATTTCTCTGTATCTGTTGTGCATTTCCTTCTTTAAATTTACAGTAGTTTATTTATTCTGCACACTGATATGATTGTCGAATACGTTGTAATAATCATTAAGTCTTACATAACTAAGTTAAGTAATCGGGTAATAATAGATTGAATAGCAAGGAACTTGGGGATTATACAAGTTGCACCCCGAGTAGGGTTGCATGGAAGTAGCATTGCAGGCTACGAAGGAATAGCAAGTGCATGTAGTGATGTGTGCATAGGTCAAACCACAGACCTCCAGAAGCTCATCAAACATCCCCAGGGTGTGGAAACCTAGTTCTAGCACACTCCCATACTACTTCGGGTAAGACCTCAATCCGTGCTCCGCGGACTGTTGTTGAAAGGGCTAGTAGTACTTGGATTTTCTTGGCTAAATCACCTCTGAACCTGGGTCAAGCCCATACAAGACAACACCCACTCACAATGGAAGATTTGTCGTGCTTTGGTGAACTGAATTCCCTGTCTTTGAGAAATCAATCTCCGAGATGTCACACAGAATCAGTTTGGACATCTAATGATTCAAGCTTACCGAAGGATTTCTTTACTGAAGGATTTATTCCTCCATACAACCCTCTGATCATGAATTTGTTGGTCCCACTCTTGGTTCTCATTGCATCTGTACCTCCTTTGTCTTCAGTTGGAACACTTCCACCCATCCTGTCGATGACTAATGGGTCGTGGAACTTTTTGGACACTTTTGGTTCCCCACCACTTCCCCGATCGACAATGAATACCACACCTTTGATGGTGAACCCTGTTATCCCATTTGTCCCAGGTTCAACCCCTAACATGACACCCTCCATGAGTGGAAGCCAATCTATTCTAGGTTTCGCCCCTTTAGTGTAAACCCCTATACCTTCGACAAGTGTACAATATAATGCTCAATATAGCACAATTAGCATGGGTCCCTTCAACCAACAATATGGTTGGAATCCATTGTATAGTTCTAACCCCCAGATTCAAGTATCTGGGGGCACTGCCAATATGCATATAATAGCTAGAAATGCAACAATTCCCTCTCTTTTTTCAGGCATGCATGGTTAGTCACTGATTGAGATGAACACTCCTTATGCTAGTCAAAGACTTATGGTTAGTTCTGTAGCGAGCAAGAATCCTCAAGGAGGTCTGAATCAATCCATGGGGGCACCCTACTCACAGCCTCAAATGAGTCAAAGGGGGCACAACTTATCCTGGGGGCAACTCTATCCCCCAGCCTAACTATCCCTATGGAAATCCACATTACAATACCATACCCCAAGGCACCTAATATACCACGCAACCTGTGTATAATATTGGGAACCACACGATGGGAGGACCGCAAGGATCCTCAAGTCATATGTCATTGCCTTGGTCCAATTTGGGGGCATCACACACTCTGCCTTTCTTGCAAATGCTTGATATCCTCGACTTGTACAAATTTACAAATGAACCCATCTGGCATAAATTACTCTGGCCCCCAATCCCACGTAAAATAATGACATACATCCCTAAGTTCAAAGGGAAACAAGGGGAGGATCTAGGTAAACACATCACCACCTATCATCTATGGTGTGTTTCTAACTCCATGGTGGATGATAGTATCTAGTTATATATTTTTCCCCGCACCCTTATTGAATACGCAGCCAAGTGGTACATCAAGTTACCACACACATCAATAAATACCTTTGATGCTCTGGCGATGGAATTCTTAAAGCACTTCTAGCTAACCATCTGCTATGAAACTGGGATGGAACTCCTCACTCCATTATGTCAGGATACCGCCACCCACATCTTTGATTATATACATGAATGGAGATGTAGGTGGAGGTTATTCAAAGCTCTCCCTCCCAGACTATCTCTTAGTGGATTGGTTCTGCAAGTCTCTACTCCCCCAAATCGCTAAGGATGTTGCCTTAGGTGGTGCAGTCACAGAATACCAATCCATACGTTATGCCCAACACTTAATGTCATGTGGAATGAGTCGATCTTGCAGACAAGATAGACCTTCCTAGAATCTAATGAAGACCTAATGACAAACAAACCAACCAGACACTATCTTTCTCTAAATGCGCTTTATAAATAATGGCAAAAAAATGTGTTTAAGGCCTACCTCATGTCCAACGCAAGTTTGGGGATGCCTTTTCTTCTTTGATCCAAGTAAGTTCCTTTGTCGCAAACCTGCAAACACAAACAAGGCAAACGATTAAATAGCACCTGAATAACCAGTATTATAAAACATATTTAACATTAAAGTCAAGGAGTCCATGAAACAAATAACATGAGATACTTGTTGAGAAAAATGAGCTTGATTGTATTAATTCAAAAGGAGAAGAACCTTACAACCTTTGCCTTGACGTTGTACAAGCTCCTCCAGGGTCCAACAAGAAGTCTCCTCTACTTTGACAAGCTTCACTCACTTGAAGCCAAAAATGTATGTGATCTCTCCTCTTAATCTCAAATAGGAAGTCTTGATTTCACTAGCATTTACCCTCAAAAGTTCAGCTTCTAACCTCCCTAGCCACTGACCCAATGCCTCAATTTATAGTGCAATGGAGGGAAGTTACTAGGTCCTCCTTCAAAGGGATAGAATCCCCCTTCAAAGGGATAGCTCCTCTTAACAAGGGATTAGCTCCTTCTCTTTTGGGATGCATGAACCACCTTGGAGAGAACAATCCACGTCAAGATTCCTTCTAGAATCATCTAGAATTAACCCAAAAGTGAGTTTTTTAGGATAAACTTGCGCCTTTTGACTTTCACAGGGGTACGCACCCTCCCCTTTACAGAAAGAGCATATAAGTATGCAGGTAATATGAACAAAGGGTGCGGGCCCGCAGGCAAAAGTGAGAGAAAGTGCGGAACCAGAGTTACATTGTTTTTTGATGTCTTTCTCTCATTTCCAAAGCTTATTTTGAAGAGCTGAGGTCTGAGACTTGCTTAGGAGGACAGTACAAGTGATGATAGACCCATACTGACTGCAAATGATCAAGGTGACGATATTTTTGTGTAACACTACTGGTCTTCCCAAAGGTATGCTTGAGAAAGTTGATACATGCAAGGGGTGTACTTTGGGAAAACCAAGTCTTCTTTTCATGACAAAGACAACCTAGCAGAGGATATTCTAGAGAGATTCCATTGAGATGTGTGTGGACCATTCTTGATAGCATCCATGAAAAAACACAGGGAGTATGTTATATTATTTTATGACTATTCACATAAATGTTAGATATTTTTCATGCAGAAAAAAGATCAAAATTTCACAAAGTTTTGTGAGTTTAAAGCATTGGTGGAGATAGAGTCGGGAAAGAAGGTTAAATCTCTATAGAGTGATAATGGTGGTGAGTATGTCCCAAATGAGTTTAAGAACTTTTGTGCAGCAGAAGGGATTAAATGTGAGTTGATGACACCCCATAACCCTCAGTAGAATGGGGGGGTTGAGAGGAAGAACAAAAGCATAGTATGAGAAACGATGGAAATGTTGCCTGATAGGGCCTACCACTACACTTGTGGGCTGAGGCATGCAACACAATGGTTTATGTTTAGAACTGTAGCCCACATCAGATACTTGAGATGAAGACACTGTTGAGCCATTGATATGCCACTATTACTATCACTTTTGAATGCTTATTCAACCCATTTCTAGCATTCTTCATCACGTCATTTATCATAATTTATCATATAATTCTATTTTATAATGATTTACGCTCTTATGGATAAATATTATTTATTCTCCTTTATTTTTAATAAATTGCTAATTATGCATGATTTTATCAATGATGGGGTATTAATAAATTGGTTGTAACATTACTCACCATTTTTAGCCTCCAAGATAATTTCCAGATTGAAGATTTGATCATTAAATATTTCAACTCAGAAATTCGTTGGAATAAGAAGCGACAATTTTGCGGTTGAAATTCTGGGCAAATGGAGAAGAATTTGGAAAATCCAAAACATGGGTTTTGTCCAGAACGAACCAAATCAACTTTATGAAATAACAGTTTGTCGAAAGTCCACTTGTATTGATAGAAACACAGGGTTATTTTAGTATGATTCTCTTAGATTTTTTGTTGCAGCCATCCTCCAAATCTCAGCTACAAAGCCAAATTCGCCTTGCTCTTGTTGAAAGATGGATGGAAATATATTTTCTTGTTGATCAATTGGTTAGAAACAATCCAATTTTGTAATAGAAATCATGTTGTAATTTTCTCTGTTGTAACTGCTCTCTGCTCTCTCTATTTAAATGAAAATAGAGATCAGAGAAAGAGATTCAGAATTGAGGATGGCTGAGAGATGGAGAGATTTCTTGTTGTAATTATACAATTCCTCATCGACTCTCATTGATTAAACAGAGATCGACTATTTGTAAAACGTTGTTATGCATGATTAATACAAGAACGTGTTGCCGTTTAACTTCTTAGTTCTGCAATAGCTCAGTGGCGTTTCACCAGTGGTTGAGGGCCTGACCCTAGTGGATCGATCCGCCGTTTGTATCTCTACCTTTTCATTATTTTTGTGAGATAGTTCATATTTGCTTTTATTACAGTTTGCAAGCTAATCGGTTTGCTGTTTAATTGCTTTGATATCATTGTGTTATATTAATGAATCGCGTCGCTGTTATTTTATTATTTAACAAGAATCTCAATGCTATATAATTTATCTTGTTAATGCCTTAATAGAGCTTCGCTGTTCTATTTCAATTATGGTTTCATTCCACTTGCTGTTTCGTTTGATTGATATTCATTACAGATTTTTGTTTAATAGGATTGGTCATTCGATTCCTTTAATTACAGTTTGTTGTCCATTTACTTTGCTGTTCATTTATGTTGATTAATTGCAAAGAGTTTGCTTTTAAAGAGTTTTGCTAGTTTACTTTCAATAGTGGCTTTAGTTCAATTTCTATTTCCTTTTAATTGCTTTAAAGCAAGACCGTCAACTGTAGAGAACGTTGGTTATTGCTTCCTCGTTCCTAGATTGATTGTCTTGTTCCAGTTTGATTTCAATTGCATCAATCTCTAGAGGAATGAGTTATTGCTACTGTATCCTCGATTGATGTTTACTGAGTGAATAGTTGGATTTCAGAGCATTTGAGTTTATGTTGTTGTTATATTTGTTTTTCAAGTATCCATTTATTCTTACATTTAGAACACTGTACTACATTTTTCATAACATTACTCTTGAGTAAATAGCCACCTCAGACTGAGTACACTCTTGAAATAAAAGATCGTCTTTGGGTTGATAATTAATGTGAAGATAATTAGGAGTTAAAAGACACCTTTTATCGCTCAACATTTTGGCGCCGTTGCCGGGGAGAGTGTAGCCATTTCTAAAGAGTAGTGTGTATCTAATGAGTGCCTGTTAGGAAGGAATTGGGTATTAAAAACAAAAGGTAAGAACCTGCGTACATGAGCATGTAAAGGCCCTACTCCCCTGCCCACTTTCTAACGGAATTGTTAAAGAACTTAGGGTAGAAATAAATGTTTGAATTTCTGTGTGAATGACTAGAAAAAAAATAGAAATTTTGAAAAACAAATCTCATGATTTTACTCAAGTGGTGATGTAAGCACCACCTATTTCACTAACCAATTGACAGGTACATTTGAAGGAGCCTCAAATAAACACATGAAGAACATCTTCTATTATGGTAAGAAATGGCTCACATTTCTACTTTTGAATTTCCTATCAAAGATCTAGGAGGAGTGGCACAAATGCACATAATTCCCCCATCTTCTCTACCAAATTTTCATGGCATGGAAAATGAAGATCTAGATACATTCTTATTTGAGTTCGAAATACTTTGTAGAGGATATGATTATTGTACTAATGTTCAAAGGTTGAAAGTGTTTCCTCTTACTCTAAAAGGAGCAGCTCTCCAATGGTTCATGAACCTAGGTGGGAATTGCATCCAAACATGGGAGGACATGAAGAACATATTCTTGAATAAGTACCAAGACTATTGCAAGGCCGATGAAGATATTTTTGATATGATACAAGGGGAAGATGAGAGCTTGGAGGACTATGTAGATCAATTTATTTTTTTGTTAAAGCAAGAACGAATCCTTCTAATTCATTAAACCAAATAGGTAGAGTACAATTTTTACAAGTGCGGAGCCCATGATATCCAAGTTGAAATCAATGAGCCTCCCAAAGAAACCCAAACCCAAGGAAAGCTAAACAAAAAGAAACCCGGCTTCCAGAAAGCTCACGATCTTTCCCGCACCCTCGTTGTCAAAAAAGCTTGAACCATCTGAGCCGACTAAGAAAAAGTTCGAAGATTGACGACCGAGGAAGAGATTGCACCGTCAAAAAGACCGAAGATTAATGGTCCTGCTCCCCAAGTTGCATGAGCCCACTCAACCGTTGATCTCCATAAATTACATCCAACGGCTGATATTGATATCGCATTGGATAAGTTGGCTTGACATTAGTGAGCGGGGAAGGGCGGTTTTCGGCCTCCTCTCCCTGCCACGTGTTGGAAATTGTATGGTATCGCAGCAATATCTCTAAAACTATTTTCCCATTAAAAATGGTGCGATCCGCCTGAAACCGCCTGGGGGGCGTTATTCCATGCCGAGACCCCGAATTCTTAACAATCCTGCAATCAGAAACAACAGGGCTCTTCCTGCGAAAGTGGATCACCTTCACCTGAACCTGGAACCCTGAAAAGAAAAGAGGTTTGTCATTGAATAAAAACCTGAGGGACTCATTTCATTCCCCATGATATGTAGAGAACATCCTTTCTCTTGCTCTAGGAATATGAGTGAGCAGACAAGGTTTTCTCCACTGCACATAACTGCTTTTTTGAAATTGATGACACATGTAGGTGACAAAAGCAACAATCGAGTCAATATGATTCCTGGTCTAGGGTTCTGTCACTAAACTCCAACTTATCATTTTCTGCCTGTTCTTGTAGAGCCACCTTTAACCTGCTCTGAGGCAACTCATGCCATTTTGATGCCACTCTATTCTCAGTGTTGATAACATCGTGGTTGGCTAGCAAATATACTAATTTGTTTGCTGACCTGTGGACGTGCTTAAAGCCTACTGTACGAAGACTTTGAAGGTGTTGTTGAATCCATTGAAAGCCCTGAATTAGTCTCCAATTTTTTAAGACTTTTTCTGGCTTAGTGCCCCCGCTGATTTTCTTGATTGAATTGATAATAAGTTCAGAGTCAGCCTCCACAATCACATTTTGCCTGTTTTCCCGACTCAGGAAATCCAAACATTTCTCCATTGCCATCAATTCCACCAAGTTATTAGTAGCCTGTCCCAGATGACAGTGGAAGATGAAGAGGACACTACCATTCTCATCTCTAAGCACCCCTCCATAACCAGCTGTACCCGGGTTACCTTTTGAAGCTCCATCTATGTTGTATTTCAGATAACCCTTTGGAGGAGGATGCCAAAAATCCTTAGCATCCCTCAGGGAGGTTAGATTCCTATCCAAACCTTCAGGAGAGATGCTTTGCAGGCCCAATTTGCAGAGAATTCTCAGGTTAGAAGCCGAAGGAGGGTTCTTGGGGAGGTTTTGCACAATGGTGCTAACCGTTGCCTTGAGATGTTTTAAGATCAACTCAAAAATGCAATGGGAAGTTCTCCTAACTTCTTTGAAGATTCAGTTGTTCCTCTCTTTCCAGACATTCCAAACAATGAAGCTTGGAAAGAGGGCCCAAGCTGTGGCTAGAACTTCATTGTCTGAAAAATATTTTCTCCAGTTGGTCAGGGTGTTGCAGATGTTATTATTGTCTCTATCCGTATGATGGAAAATAAAAGCAAAAGAATCCCACAGAATAGAGGAGAACATACAACTGTTGAGAAGGTGCTCCATAGTTTCCTCATGTTCTTCACACAACTGGCATCTGGAAGGTCCCATATTGCCTCTCTTCCTAATATTGTCCGAGGTCAGAATTTTCCTATGCTGAACAAGCCACATGAAAAGTTTAATCTTCATCCAGCCTTGGTGTCTCCACAGGTTAAGCCAGGTTTTGTCTGGAAATTGAGAATTGAGGTCAAGGAGAATGAGCTTTGCTTCCTCCAGATTCTCCATTTATCATTGTTATTGGTTTGCACCCAAAAATATTTCACTTGAGAAAGCCTATTGCTATTAGTGTTGTCCTTGAGATCCCTGAGATCCCAGGCTTTGTTCCAAATGTGTGAGCCCTTTCTGTGACTTGAAATTCTTATTAGATCATGGTTATGCCAGGTGCTAGCATATGTTTCTTTCCAAATGGTTGCCCACTGCGCCTCTGGCTCTTTAACCCATCACCATCATAATTTGGCACCTAGAATCTTGTTGAGTAAGTCAGGGTCATCTAAACCTAGCCCACCAAAGCTCTTAGGTTTGGATATCTTATCCCAAGCTACCAAGGCCCATTTCTTATGATCCTCCCCCTTGCCCCAAAGGAAGTCTCTTTGGATGGATCTGAGCTGATGAAGGACACTTTGAGGAGTTTGTAGAACATATAGCATAAAGACAGGGATGGATTAAGGGATAACTTTGGTTAGCACTAACCTACCAGCCAGATTTAGAGATCTAAAGGTCCATTTCTTGACCTTGTCTTGTAATTTATTAATAGCAGGTTCGCATATGCTCTTGTGTAAGGGTTTGGCAATGAGAGGAACTCCCAAATATTTCTAGGGGAGGAGCTCCCTTTGGTAACCCAGAATTCTGGCAATATTTCTTTGAATATCAATGTGAGTATTAAAGAAAAAAAATTTAGATTTAGAGAGATTTACCTCCAAATCTGAAGCCATGGCAAAGTCTTTCAGGATTTGCTTAAAGGCAAGAGCTTCTTTGACCGTGGGGATCCCTTGTAGCATAGTATCATCCACAAATTTTTGATGAGTTAAAGCATGACCCTTTTCAGAAAGTTGAAGACCTTTGATTGAACCCACAACCTTGGCATGTCAGATCAGTCTCCCCAGCCCTTCCATCATGATAATAAAAAGAAAGGGAGAGAGTGGATCTCCCTGCCTTAAGCCTCTTGAGGGAGTGAAAGTCTCTGAGGGTGACCCATTAACCAGGATTGAAAAGCTGGGTGAAGTGACTAGGGCCATAGTCCATCTGATCCAGTTATGATCAAGCCCAAAAGCAGCAAGAAATTTTTTGATGTATGTCCAGTTTAGCTTATCGTAGGCTTTGGCTATGTCCAGTTGCATGATCATACCAGCTTTCTTATTGTTTGTCAACGAGTGAACCACCTCTTGAGCTTGAATGATGTTGTCGAGGATTTGTCTGCCTTCCACATATCCTGATTGTTCCTCTGCCACCAAGGTAGGAAGAAGGGGTTTGAGTCTATTGGAAACCACTTTGGAGATAATTTTATAGACAACATTGCATAAGGCAACGGGTCTGAACCTATCCAGAGTTAAGGCTACATCCTATTTAGGAATCAAGGCGATAAAGGTGGTGTTAAGCGCCTTCAGGATAGTTTTATCCATCCTTAAGTCTTCCACCACGCTCAGAATATCCTCTTTCACTATATTCCAGCAGGCTTTGAAGAAGTCTACATTGAACCCATCAGGACCTGGTGCCTTGCCATTTTGCATCTCTTTAAGGACCTCCTTGACCTCCTCTTCCAACACTGGTCTGTTGAGGTTGAAATTGTCTTCTGAGGAAACTAGCTTAGGTATATGCCTAGTAATCTCCTTGATAGATTGATCTCTGTTAGTGCATGCTTCCTGAGCAATGCCCCGAAAGTGTTGAACTAGTTCAGTTTTGATTTCCTCATGGGTGCTGAGCATGTTACCTTTCTTGTCCTTAATAGTAGAAATCCTATTGTGAGCTCTGTTCGCCATAGTGGTCTTGTGAAAGAATCTGGTGTTGCGATCTCCTTCTTTTAGTCATTGCACTCTAGATTTTTGCCTTCAAAAAATTTCTTCTTGCTTACATAAATTTTCCCAATCTTGATGATATTTCGTTGCCAGTTCATTTTGCTCCTTATCAAAACCCTCTATAATCAGGGTTTGGTTGAGTTTATGCATTTTTCCTTCCAAAATTTCTTTCTCTTAAAAAATGTTGCCATAATCCGTCTTATTCCACTCCTTGAGCCGGAGTTTAATGTGTTTGAGTCTTTTTTGAAGAAGGAACATTCTTGTGTCTTGAATATCCAAATCTTGAGTCCACCAGATAGAAATGTTTTTATAGAAGTCTGGATGGGAGAGCCAAATGTTTTCAAACCTGAAAGGTCTGTTGTTGGGTTTGCCAATACCCTGAATGTCTAGTTGAACCAGCCAGTGATCTGAGCCTCCAAAGGGAAGAACACTCGGAACTATGTCCTTGTCCTTGATTATAAGATCTTCTGAAATTATAAATCTGTCCAGTTTGGATGCCACTTGAGATTCTCCTCCTCTTTTATAGTTCCAAATAAAGGTACCATTATTCATGGCGATATCCACGAGCTTCATACTATCTATGAAGGTGTGAAAAGCACAAGAATCTTTGGTTAGAATTCTAGTTCCTCCTTTTGTTTTCTGACAACATTTTTATCATATTGAAATCCCCCCCAGGATCCAGGGGATTTTTGCATGACGTTCTCTAAGATCCTTCAGTTAGTTAAGAAACGAGAGTTTACCCTCCATCCTTTGGGGGCCGTACACATTTGTAACCAAGTGCATTTCCTTATCTCCCACTGGCCAAATGACCACTGATAGATAACTTCTAGATGCTTCTATATCTATCATGTCAATATTTTGAGGGTTCCAGAGCGTGAGAATACCTCCGGCTGTATTCTATGCTTTGACCTCCAAAAACTCAAATCTGTTGAGCCATTTACTGTGAATCTCTTTTATCTTTTGAATGGAACATTTAGTCTCCTAAATGAAGATCACATCCAGGGCCGCTTGTTTCATTTTGTTACTTAATAATATTTGTTTTACTTTACTGCCCAGACCTCTTATATTCCAAGAAGTGAACTTCATCTTACCTGAATCTATCATTAGCTTCCCACATTCCATCAGCAACTCATTCTGTTTTTTCCTGGGATTCTTGGTGCTAATCCTGGTGTGGCTTTCATAGCTTTCATACCTTCTTTACTATGTTTTTCATTCATCCAAAGTTTTTCATATCCTTTGTTCTGAGTTTTCCAGATGAACAGTTGTTGTACTTTGTGGAACTCCTCTTGAGGTAACCAATCCAGTCCCTCTTTGGTTCCTTGTTCCAGGAAGCCTTCTAGATCTAGATTCTCTTTCTCCAAAATTTCCTGTAGTTCGTGATCCTCCATCTCCATGTCACTCTGGGTCGTTTCCTAATCCATTTCTTATTCAAAATCACTCATGGTGGCTTCTTTCTGGTACTCAACATTTTGGGTTTGTATTGGGTTTTTTCCTACCTCCTATTCTACAGAGCTCCCTTCCATCGCGTGTTCTTCTTTGGTGTTCCCTTCCTCTTCCTTAAGCCCCTGGAAACTATTTTGCCTGAACTGTTGTTCTTCTCGTTGCAGATTATTCAGACCTCTCTTAAATCCTTTACTTCGGTTAACCACTTTCTGAAAGCTATCTGCTTCTTTCACTGTATTTCTTCTGCTTTTGTTTGTTTCCTTGTTGAGCGGTGAGTCTCTAAAAAGATGTCCATTATCATGGCATTTGCGACATTTGAATGGAATGTGTTCGTAGTCTACTATTTGTACCCATTCTTCATCCAAAACTTCCCAGATTATCTCCTCCGGTAGAGCCCCCGATAGGTCCATTTCCACACAAATTCTGGCAAGTGAAGTATATTTTCCCCTTCTAGTGGCTTTAGAGGCTTTCACATAGCATCCTAATTTATTTCCTATGGCCTCTAACGATTCATTTTGTCAATAATCAAGAGGTAGAGAGTAGAGTCTTACCCAAACCGGAACTGAAGTAAAAGTCTTATTTTCTGGAACAAAGTTCATAATCTAAGGTCTCATGTAGGGTCCTGCAATAGCATAGAATTAGGGCCCTCCTTCAAATATTCTGTACTTGTCATCAATATTTGTGAACACCACCGTAAAGAAACCCTTAGACCCAACATGAAAATCTATGCTCCCTTTAGGTTTCCAGTGGTATCTGATCCATGATTGAAGAGCTTTTTCAGTGGGCCATAGTCCCATAAATTTGAAGATGATGGCATATGTCCCCATATATTCCCTGTATTCCTGCAGCTCCGAATTATTTAAAATCACTCTGGGAGTTATATCTGATTTGGGTGTGCAGGGTCCCTTGTGCTTTTTGTCTTTAATTTCCTATTGTTTGTCATCTACCTCCTTGTCTTTCGTGCGATTTTGATTCTTTTTTGTGGGTTCTTCTGTTGCCGCTTCCGTGCTCTTCTTTCCTTCCACCCTTGTTTCCCTAACATCTTCTAGATGCTTCTTCCCATGCTGGTCGGGGCCTCCTTGTAGGAAGGAGTGGCGCCCCCTCCTTGTCCACCCTTCATGGGTATTCGGATGCCCCCTACGCGTGCTAAGCTTTGATCGTTAGTCCTTTCTCCCGCGCTCTTAGTTTCCTATTCGAATAGATTCATCGTATGTGAAGATCAACTATGTAGATCGATTTCAATACAACCTTCAAAAATCAAAGCATAAGTATTTGCAAAAAGAGATCTTAAAAACACCCTTACTTAGAGGAATCAAAAAATGAATTTTTAGAACTCTTAAATCTGATAGGAAAAGGTGATGTTTTTCATTTATAATATGATGATGTTTGTGAATTGTGCATAAGGTGTTCAAGAGGAATATCCAAGGCTAGTAAGAATTCTAGAGATGCTTGTTCTTTCCTTTCCAAATCTGCTACAAGAACAAGAGACATAAGAGCTGAAATCAATGATTTATTTGAACATTTTAAAATTGATCATATTAGCTCTCTAAATTCACAATTGGATGTTTTGCAGGCTGAGAAAAATCAAGAATTTGATGAAGTGTTTTGCCCTCATTACCAAAAAGAGCATCCCATAGATAGTTGTTCTTCCTTATCTAGGATGGAAGTAGCACATCAAAGAGATAAGAAAGCTGCAACAAGTTCAAAACCATGGAAATCATGGCCTACAGGTATGGTTCAAAACCCTTCTTCTTCATTCTCTTACTTGCACAATCCATTATGGAATACTAATGTGTTCTGGCAGCCATGTCAATCTCAATATAACCACCACAAATCTTGTCTACAAGTTTGGCATGGTTCACCTTATGATTGCATGACTAATCTCCCTCATCTTGTAGCACAAACACATCCTCCATATTCTCCATCAGCTCTTCCACAACATCTTGCTTGTCCATCAAAACCATCCACATAACCCAATCAACCACATCATCAAAATGCTCCATTCCATACACAATTTCCTGCTCAACTCATTCCACATCCTCACCATAATAAACCGGTACAACATGATTATAGTGTTGAACTACAGAATTTACCCACCCTTCCCACCCATTCTATCTCACATGCGCCATTAAAAAAAACTAATATTGAGATTCAGAATGTTTCAAATTAAAAAATTGTGGAAGTTATGGGAATAAATGAGGTTTTTTTTAGTCTACATCAACAAGCCATTTTAAAAGCTCAATAACTTCATGATATGATGGCTATGAGAAATCAAGAAATTAAAGGATGTATTGAAGATTGGTTTCACTCCATCACTTGTTTGCAACATTACTCCATACTTCAACAATTTTTGACACCATTTTTTCAAGGGAAGTTGGCTTCTCATACCCTAATATTAATTAATATGCCTTTTTCAAATTTGGGTATGTACATATTTGATGTCTTATTTTGAGAATGGCTCCACTGGAAGTACTCATATATGTAATCATATTCATTTTTCAAATCAAAACAAGTTAGTGTAGAAAATAAAATAAAAAAATGACATAAATAAACACATTTTGTTTTAATGTAAAACTAGTTGTTTTTTTTGTTGCAGCATGCTATGAAAATCAACATCGGTGATAATTTTTTTTAATTCATTTGTGTATGTAGATGAATTATAATGGAAATCATAGTTCTACAAACACTCATATTCAGTTTTATTACCAAATTAAAAAAATTGCTTGAATATCATATTTTTGGCTTGTGGGCTTGATGAAATTTCTGAAAATACAGTCGGGACAATCATGTTTTGAGAGAAAAAAATGGAATATTTTTAAAACCTGTTTCTATCATAATTAGCCCTTGCTATATACTTTCTAATCCAATTTGAATCACTCAATTTGGATTTGAAACGAAAAAGTTAGAACCAAAACATTGACGATGTGTCTAGTAGGCAGCTCAGAAACATAGTTGGGACAGTTAGTTTTTGGAGGCCTAAATGACTATTTTTTTAAAACATATTTCTATTTTAAGTAGCCTTTGATATCTACTTTTCAACCCAATTTGATTCACTCAATTTGGATTTGAAACGACAAAGTTAGAACCGAAACATTGACAAGGTGTCTAGCAGGCAGCTCAGGAACAGAGTTGGGAAAGTCCATTTTTGAAGGCCTAAATGACCATATTGTTAAAACCTATTTCTATGGTAGATTCCCCTATGAATAAAGTTTACAAGGCAATTGAAATCACTCATTTTTTTATATTGTATGGGGAAGTTATGATCAAACTACTAACTGCATATCGTAAATCAACACTCTTAAAACTCTATCTTTCCGGCTGTTCCTTAGAGTATTTTACCTATCAATTTTTCTTGTCTTCAAAACCTATTTCTATTGGAGATAAATAAATGAATCTAATTTAATTTCCAATTTTAATCATTCAAATCCAATATCAAACAAAGAATCCATGCTTAAAACATCCACTGTTGTTCTAAGTGGGGTAATCGAAAATGATTCTCTTATGCAGGTTGTTCTAAGTAAAACTGACACATTATATCATTGACTTTTTAAAAACTGTTTTTATTGAAGATATACATTTAAATTAACTCTCATATGGCTTTGGAATCACTCAATTTGGATGACAAACAAAGAAGTTGTGATTAATACACTGCAGGTTAGCATGATTGGCCATTGCTTTTCCGCATGTGACAAATAAATTTTATTTTGTTATTTTCTCAATGGATTTCTTATACAAAGTAACTACTTGTTGTTTTTTTGCATCATCCTTGGATTAGGGGACCCCGATCACCTCTATTTCTTTATGATTTAATGTTTTATTGCAGGTAGACACTTGTTTTTTTGCAGGTCCTAGGAGAAAAAAAAGGTCACTCTATGGACGAGTGATTCTTGAAAGAAATTTTAATGAAACAAGGAAATTTCATCCAACTCATTACCCAACGGATTCATAATAGAAGAAATGAAGAATTGATTTCCATTTGAAGATTCATATCTTGTCACTGTTGCCAAAACGTTTTTCAAAGAGATCACTTTTTTTTACATAATATCATAGATGTTGTAACTTAATTTATTTATTTACATACTGTTTTTAAATAAAATGTTGTTTCTTTTCTAATTTCTCTTATATTTTGTGTTTCAGGTGTTGCTTCATTCAAATTGTAGCCCATCCTTAGCATCAATGCCGTGAACAACTAATTCGTTTTTTGCGTGCATGCATTTTATGATTGTGCATTTTGCTATTCCTTTTCAAATGAACAACACTTCCGCATTTTGTTGTCCATTTTTCAAAGGAACAACACTTCCGCACTTTCACATTTTTGTTGTTCATTTTTGAAAGGAACAACACTTCTGCACTTTCACACTTTTGTTGTTTCTTTTCAAAGAAACAACATTTGTGCACTTTCACATTTTTTTTGTTCCTTTTTAAGGGAACAACACTTCTGCATTTTCACGTTTTTGTTGTTCCTTTCTGAAAGGAACAACACTTCTGCATTTTCACGTTTTTGCTGTTCATTTCCGAAAGGAACAACACTTTTGCACTTTCACATTTTTGCTGTTCATTTTCAAGGAACAACATTTATGCACTTTCACATTGTTGTTATTCATTTTTAAAGGAACATCACTGCTGCATTTTCACATTTTTGTTGTTCCTTTTGAAAAGAACAACACTTCTGCACTTTCACATTTTTGCTGTTCCTTTTCAAAAGAACAACATTTCTGCACTTTCACATTGTTGTTGTTCCTTTAAAAAGGAATAGTACTTCTGCATTTTCACATTTTTGCTGTTCCTTTTCAAAGGAACAACATTTATGCACTTCCACGTTGTTGCTGTTCTTTTTTAAAAGAACAACACTTCTACATTTTCACATTTTTTTTGTTCCTTTTTAAAGGAACAACACTTCTGCACTTTCACATTTTTGTTGTTCCTTTTCAAAGGAACAACATTTCTACACTTTCACGTTGTTGAAGGAACATCACTTCTGCATTTTCACATTTTTGTTGTTCATTTTTAAAGGAACAACATTTCTGCACTTTCACATTTTTGTTGTTTCTTTTCAAAGGAACAACATTTCTGCACTTTCACGTTGTTGTTGTTGTTCCTTTTTAAAGGAATAACACTTTTGCATTTTCACGTTTTTGCTGTTCCTTTTTCAAAGAAACAAAACTTCTGCACTTTCACATTTTTGCTGTCATTTTCAAAGGAACAACATTTATGCACTTTCACATTTTTGCTGTCATTTTCAAAGGAACTACATTTCTGCACTTTCACATTGTTGCTGTTCCTCTGCATTTTCACGTTTTTTGCTGTTTCTTTTTAAATGCACAACACTTCTGCACTTTCACGTTTTTGTTGTTCCTTTCGGAAAGGAACACCACTTCTGCATTTTCACGTTTTTGCTGTTTATTTTTAAATGAACAACACTTCTGCACTTTCACGTTTGTTGTTCCTTTCCAAAAGGAATAACACTTTTGCACTTTTACGTTTTGCTGTTCCTTTCCGAAAGGAACAACACTGCTGCACTTTCACATTTTTGCTGTTCTTTTTCAAAGGAACATCATTTTTGCATTTTTTGTTGTTCCTCTTAGAGAACAACACTTTTTCACATACATTTTTTTGTTGTTCCCTGTACTTCTTGTGTGTATTTTTGCTTTTTGGCATGCATTTTCTTTGCTGTTCCCTACAAGGAACAACACTTTTTTGAGTATTTTTGCTGTTCTTTCAAATGAACAATATTTTGGGAGTATTTTCGAGAGCAACTCTTCCTTCCTCTTGTAGGATTATTCCTAGTTCATTTCAACCACATTTTACTGATTCTCTTTCATGGCATGAAGTACACTATTTTTATGAGGACAAGAATTATGGATTCTATTGAAGTGAGTTAATATCATTCACGTTATGATCTTTAACATGACAACTCCTTGATGATAGATTCTTTTCAAAAGGGACAATTATTTATATACTACTTTACTGCATTGTTTTCTGTTGAACATGATATTGATTGATCATCTTAATACCATCCTGGTTCCCCCCTTCCTAGTTATAATCTTCTCTATCTGTAATAAATGATATTATGGATATATTTTTTTTCTATTGACATGTTCAACTTCTTCCACCACCCCTGCTCTTAAAGAGTACTAAGCCTCCCTCTTTTTATCATAAAAATGTGTAATAACAAACAAAATTTGTTCACGGATGGAGGATAGGGGGTCTCATTACGAGCTAGCTTACCATATTCATAAGGTTATAACAAAGTGACATTCCCATTATGGCCACCACACCAGGGTTATGATTCATTGGATAGCCAAATTATCCTTGAAACAGGAGGTCTCATCACGAGCCGACTTGATCTCTTTTGCTACATCCTAATGAATGACAGTGTGATTATCTGGTTACCACGCCAGCACATTGATCTCTTATGTAGAACAGCACTAGAACCCTCCAGTTTTAAATTGAGGATCCTGACTCATATGGGTTAAAAAACAACATTGTCGAGGCTATGGATGCCTGCTGGCAGTAGAGGCTCTGCTTATGGTATTGAAGTTATATCTTATCGTCAATTGTTACTATAATACCCTTTTCTTATTCTTTCTTTTTATCAGAGAATTTTTTTCCTTAATTTTTTTCCTGTTTTGAACCTTTATGGATGAGAAATTGTTTTCTGATCAATCACATCATTTTCAACTAGAACACTGTCAGTAAAACATCTTTTTGGCATATTATTGTCTTTTCTCTTTTCATAAATTATACACTTTGCTCTTATTATAACCATAACTCTTGCCGTTCTATCATTGATATGTGTACTCTACTTCATTTACTGCTATATTGTGCATTCCTTTGCCTTACCGTCAGCATAACATCTTTCATATGCTTTATGGTCATGGAATCCTTTTTCCAATTGGAGGGGGAATGTATGCCTTATGCGATAACATGCGATATGATTACTGCACTCTGCCATAACTTGTTGATATGACAAAATATTAGTATTGTATGTATACAAAAGTTTTTATGATTGAAATTTTTGCATGCATGTCATCTGTTGCTATTCAAAACTAACACTGTGGATTCAAGAACATTTTATGCAACATAGTGATTTGTTTACAGGAAAACAACAAGTATGGGCAGAATTCTATTCGAAGCATGACCACACTATTGCAGCTAACAAAAGAGGCTCGAGCAACTCGCGAACGTGAACAATTGTTCAAACATGATGTGCTTGCCTGGATTCCACTTTTTGCATCACTTTCAACACCAACTCTGTCTACATTAGCTTCAACAAATGCCAGTACATATATGTTATTCTGAAGGTAAAACTTGAGGTAAAATAGCATAATTTTCTGATTTATTACAAATTTAGGAGAATTTAATGAAAATCTATTTTGAACATTATTTATCATCTTTCATTCCACATCTTTATCACTTCCCATTTTTCAGCAGCATATCATCTTTCAGTTTGGAGGAGTGTTGTTTTCATTCATTTCTTTCTTATAACCATGTCCTTAATATTCTTTATCATCCATTTGTTATTCTTATCTCAACACCTCCCATATTTCATGCTGTTTTACACCAAGCATATAATTCAACATATGGTAGCAACCACCTCAATTTGTTTTCTAGCATTGCATGAGGGCATGCTAATTCTTTAGAGAGGGGGAGGAATTGTTACGCATGATGGATGTTTTCTACTTTCTTTCTCATTTAAAGCATACAATTTCATTTTTATACAGTGTAGAAATTGATTTTCATGTATTTTTAAAACTATGAACTTAATTCTTGTGATCTCTGAAAAACACAAATGTATTATTAAAATACACAAAACCAGATAATTTCAAGTTAAATTAGTTCGTAAAATTTTGGAAATCATGCACTATCACCTACATCCATTTTGTTTATATCTCATGATCCGTGCATCAAAATGATACAATTTTTGTATCATAGAAGCATTAATATAGTAGAAATCTACTTGCAAAATTTCAGCAAAATCTGGTTTGTAGTTTTTGAGAAAATGATTAATGAAGTTTTCTGTTACTTATATCATGTTTTGCTGCAACTTCATATACACATAACTTGAATGTCAATGTAAAAATTGTTACGCCTTCATCAAGATTGTTAAAATTGAATATTCATTAATTAAGGAAGAATTCATTTGTTCTATCCATTTCATGCGCTGCGATGAACAAATTTTTTATTGCTTGGTTAACACATGGGTTTTGTCTTTGGGTTGCATGAAGACATGTAATATATTCATTTTTTTGTTGCATGAGGACCTGCAATATATTCAGTTTTTGTTGCATGAGGACATGCAATATATTTAGTGTGGGAGTATGTTGAGCCATTAATATGCCACTATTATTATCACTTTTGAACGCTTATTCCACCCATTTCTACCATTCTTAATCACGCCATTTATCATAATTTATCATATAATTCTATTTTATAATGATTTACGCTCTTATGGATAAATATGATTTATTTTTAAGAAATTGTTAATTATGCATGATTTTATCAATGATGGGGTATTACTAAATTGGTTGTAACATTACTCACCATTTTTTACCTCCAAGATAATTTCCAGATTGAAGATTTGATCATTAAATATTCCAATTCAGAAATTTGCTGGAATAAGAAGTGACAATTTTGCGGTTGAGATTCTGGGCAAATGGAGAAGAATCTGGAAAATCCGGAACATGGGGTTTGTCCAGAACGGACCAAATTAACTTCACCACAGAACGGTTTTCCCAAAGTTGGCTTGTATTGAGAGAAATGTAGTGTTCTTTGAACACAATTATCTCAGATTTGTTGTTGCAATCGTCCTCCAAATCTCAGCTGTAAAGCCAAATTCGCCTTGCTCTTTTTGAAAGATTGATGGAAATATATTTTCTTGTTGATCAATTGGTTAGAAACAATCCAATTTTGTAATAGAAATCATGTTGTAATTATCTCTGTTGTAACTGCTCTCTGTTCTCTCTCTATTTAAATGAAAACAGAGATTAGAGAAAGAGATTTAGAATTGAGGATTGTTGAGAGATGGAGAGATTTTTTGTTGTAATTATACAATTCCTCATTGACTCTCATTGATTAAACAAAGATCGACTATTTGTAAACGTTGTTATGCATGATTAATACAAGAACATGTTTCTGTTTAACTTCTTAGTTCTGCAGTAGCTCAGCGGTGTTTCACCGGTGGTTGAAGGCTCGGCCCTGGTGGATCGATCCGCTATTTGTATCTCTACCTTTTCATTATTGTTGTGAGATAGTTCATATTTGCTTTCATTACAATTTGCAAGTTAATCTGTTTGCTGTTTAATTGATTTGATATCAGTGTGTTATATTAATGAATCGCGTTGCTGTTCTTTTATTATTTAACAAGAATCTCAACATTGTATAATTTATCTTGTTAATGCCTTAATAGAGCTTCGCTGTTCTATTTCAATTATGGTTTCATTCCACTTGCTATTCTATTTGATTAATATTCATTACAGATTTTTGTTCAATAGGATTGATTATTCGATGCCTTTAATTACAGTTTGTTGTCCATTTACTTTGGTATTCATTTTCGTTGATTAATTGCAAAGAGTTTGCTAGTTTACTTTCAATAGCAGCTTTAGTTCAATTTCTATTTCCTTTTAATTGCTTTAAAGCAAGACTGTCAACTGTAGAGAAAGTTGGTTATTGCTTCCTCATTCCTAGATTGATTGTGTTGTTCGAGTTTGATTTCAATTGCATCAATCTCTAGAGGAATGAGTTATTGCTATTGTATCCTCGAATGATGTTTGCTGAGTGAATAGTTGGATTTTAGAGCATTTGAATTTATGTTGTTGTTAGATTTCTTTTTCAAGTATCCATTTATTCTTACATTTAGAACACTGTACTACATATTTCATAACATTACTCTTGAGTAAATAGCCGCCTCAGACTGAGTACACTCTTGAAATTAAAGATCATCCCTGGGTTGACAATTAATGTGAAGATAATTAGGAGTTAAAAAGACACCTTTTATCGCTCAATAGACACCAAAGGAGGCTTATTTCAGCAAGAGGCCAGATGTTGGTCACTTCAATATTTTTGGGTCATCAGTATATTCCATGTGACCAAAGTTGCATTTAAGAAGCTTGAGCTGACAACAAAGTTGGGGATATTTGTGGGGTACACTTGATACACCTTGCAACTATTAGGTGCACTTTTCAACTAGTGGGATTATAGTGGTTTGCAGGGATGTGAGATTTGATGAGGAGAAGGCCATGCAAGTTTCCCTTGAGAGAGATCTTGAGCTACATGTGGATGAGGATGTTTTAGCTCCTAAGGTTGAGGAGCCTCAAATTGATGTGGAGCAACCACATGCAGAGGATCTGGGAGTGGAGACATCCACTTAGGCAGAGTTTTCCAGAGAGGGAAGAAAGCACACCAGAGAGGTTGACAGATTTTTGGATGATGCACAGGACAATGTGGGAGCATCCACTTCTCACTACTGGCAGAGGATTTCAACTGAGAGGTACACTGGATACATGGCTCTTATGAGTGAATGTGTTGTGACAGAACCATCTTACTTTAAGGAAGCAATGTAGCAACTAGTTTGGGTTGATGCCATGGTGGAGGAGTATGACTCCATAGTTCGTAACGGTGTTTGGGATGTGGTCCCGAGACCGGAGGACAAGTCAGTGGTGAGCTCCCGTTGGCTTTACAAGGCAAAGAAAGCTACAGATGGTAGTGTGGAGGAGCATAATTCTATATTTGTGGCCCATGGATTTTCACAGGTAGAGGGATTAACTATGATGAGACCTTTTCTCCTATTGCAAGGTACTCGTCAATCAAATCTATATCATCACTATCAGCACAGATGGGTTGGAAGATACATCAGATGGATGTGAAGACAACCTTCCTTAATGGAATGATTGAGGAAGAGGTGTACATAAAGAAACCTGAAGGTTTTGAAACCTTTAATCGCGAGTTTCATGTGTGGCAGCTCAAGAGAGCATTGTATGGGCTAAAGAAAGAATGTGCTTGGTACACTAGGATAGATAGCTACTTCACCACGTTGGGATTAACGAAAAGTGAAGCAAATGCGAACCTGTACCACATAGTGGTGGAAGGTAAGCTGTTGATCATTGTACTTCATGTTGATGATCTCAGACTGACAGTTGATGATGAGCAGATCAAATTTTGAAAGAAGGACCTTGGAAGAGAGTTTGAGATGAAGGACATGGGGATCATGCATTACTTTCTTGGCATGGAGGTATCGAAGGGAGATGGGGAGTTGTTTGTATCTCAGGGCAAGTATGCCAATGAGATACTTAGGAGATTCCACATGGAGAGAAACAAACCCATGAAGACTCCTCTAGTAGGTAATTGGAGGAAGGAGGATGCTACTTCAGGGGAAGTAGTGGAAGCTATTGTTTATAGGCATCTTTTGGGTTCACTCATGTACTTGGTGAACACACGACTGGATATGTGCTATGCAGTTAACCAACTTAGTCAAGCGATGGTTAGGCCTACCAAGCTATATTGGAAGGTGGCAAAGCATGTGTTAATATACCTTAGGGGCACTTCTCAGTATGGTTTATGTTACAGATGGACAGAGGGAGTTAAGCTTCAAGGCTTCATTGATGTAGATTCAGTAGGGAGTCCATCCGACAGGAAGGACACATAAGGAGGGATCTTCATTATTGAGTCAGTGACAATTTCTTGGTACAAAAGGAAACAGAGATCAATTGCACTCAGTTCAGCAAAGGCAGAGTACATGGTTGCAAGTCAAGCAACATGTGAGGCCATCTGGATGAGGAAGATCCTGGTTGGTTTTTTGGGTCCCGAGATGGATCCAACTGTGATTTACTGTGATAATCAAAGTTGTATCAAACTCTTTGAAAATCCAGTTTTTCATGATTGGTCCAAGCATATTGATATTTCATATCATCATCTCAGATATTGTGTATTGAGGTAGATTATGTTGTTAGAGTACATTCCCATGGAGGAGAAAGATGCTGAGAATTTGACAAAGGAATTTTTCAAATGTGAATTTGAGTTTCACAAAGATAGGATCGGGGTAGTTGATAATCCATTTCTTGTTGAGAGGGAGTGTTGAGAAATGGCAACAAGAAATTCTAGTTTAATTTGTCCTTGAATTAAACTCATAATTAAAATCGAATTCTATTCTCATAGAAACTTGTAAATAATTAATTAAGTCTAATTAACTTAATTAGATTAGGAATTTCGAGTTGGAAGTCTTTCTGAAGTCATGCATATTTTCTCTCTAAGTTTTAGGGGTCCAGTATGAGTTTAATCGTGAGTTGTAATTAGATAACTCAGTTTACTGAGTTAAGTTTAGTTAAATTAGTTCCAAACTATTTGGGGAACTAATAGAGAGTTAACAGGTAGTTGATGCATTAATGCATCTATTAGTGCTACTCCAGTTAACTAAAGATTCCCTCATCAGAAACTCATACATGTCGATTATGAGAAAGACCCAGTTAAGACTAGAGTGCAGGGACAATGTACTATCAATTGTATGATTTACTGAGTTGTATAGATCATGCATGCAATCAGGAAATGAACCTAGTGTGGATTTCACAGTTTGGATGCACTATATTCCCATTAATATGGGCTATTCATCCATAGGAATTGTGTGAGGAAATAAGGGCTTGGAGAGCAGCAGAAGAGGCTAAGGGATTTGGATTGAGCTTGCTTGTGAGCTGAGCGAGTTGAGCATACTTGTGCAGAATTGTTCTAGTGAGAACAAGCTTTGTATCTTCACTCATACATTTGATATATGCAATACAGATAGCAGGGTTTTGAGCAGTGGCTTCCCCAGATACATCTTGTGTTATGTTCCATTGATTTATCTTCTTCTTGTTATTATTGTTTTCATCGATCTATTGGCTTCCCTTGGTTGATAGTAAAAGTATAATCTTGTCTTGTTGTTATAGACATATTTGGGCACTGCAACCCCAACCATATATGTCCATAAACCAAGGGATTCTGAGTCCCTAAAAGTGTTGTTTCATACCCTAAAGGAACAAGGCCAGTTGATTACATCATCTCTCAGAAGTTCTCCACAGAAAACTGCTCAGAACTAGACCATACAGACTGCTCAGTGTAGAGGGTGAAATGCATCTCACCCGCCACATACAAAAAGTGCAATGCATACTAAAAATCCCTTCTGTAGGGTGCGATGGGCAAGAGTAGACAAATGGCAGAGACAATTTGCAAGGTGGATGAGCATGGAATCTTCCAAAAAATTCTCTTGTGACACTTGCCTCTCTAAATTCGCCTAGGGATGAGTAAGATATCATCAATCTCCAAGTGGAATCAAGAACTATCAGAGAGAAGACACTAATCAAAATCCCAGAAGCTGACTCACCCCCCTGCTATCATCTATATATGGATCCCTCATCCCAGAGATCCAAAGGCTGGAATCTTGTATCTTGTAAGGAAGTGTTGTTGGTTTCCTGGTGGAATATCATAGTGTTGGGTGATCTAAGCTTTTCATGAGGTGAAGAAGGGCTTTCATGCTGGGGGGATGACGCTGGGTCAGGTCAATGGGTTGTAATCCTCTCTTCTAATCTTTATATCAATAAAGTTATTCCAAGTTTTCCTCCACATTCTTGTATGTTTGATAATATATGCATTTGTGTGGTCAATATATATCTGGTCCTATATTGTTTATGATTGTAGATCTTTGCACTTTGAAGTCATTATGCTGCTTTGAATTTACAGGTACGCTTTGAAGCAGAGTGGTCAAGGGAGAAGCGACAAAGATCCATCAAAGAGGAGAAGCAAAAAGCAGGGAACCAAACGAAAGATTGAGGTTGGTATTCTTTGCTCCTCTCCTATCTACTTCTCGTAAAGGAAAACGAAAGTAACTTTAATCTATTTGTTTCTAAGATAGCTACCTGTCTTAGTGGGACTCGCAGCGCTGCATGGACACTAGATTTCCCGATAACAAAATGGAAACTCCACTGGGGAGTGAATAGCTTGTTTTCTTGTCCATATTTATTTGCTTTATAAACTTACAGACGAAGCCTGAAGTCAAGCCAGCTAGCCTTCGAACTGCATTTGCTATGAAAGTGCAAGTCAATCAATGCTGCTTTAGTCCATCTCTAGGTTTTGTTTATAAATTGAACAATTGATTTCCAAGTATCCTAATTGCCCTGGTGGTGGCTCAAGTAGCCTCATTAGTTCAGCCCCTATGATTTTCATTTACTAACTATCATTAGTTCGACTTAAATCCCTGAACTAAGCTGCAAACTGTGACCAAGAACAAGATGAAGTCTCGTCCCTAGACCATCGCATCTTCTCCTCTTGGGAATTTGGATGCATCGCACCTCTCGTGCGCAGTAAGTGGGATGCATCGCTCTTTCCCTGTGTTACAGGTGTGATGATCAGATAAGACTTCTTTTGCTTCCAGATTTTGGTTTTTTGTTCACTCTCTTCAGCTTTATTCAAGAGTTTTGCTGTCTGTGATCAGTATACTACTGTGGAAACTCCCTTCCTTTGCATGATTCAACCTCCATAGTATAAAGAACTGTAAATGTTTTTATGTATTGTTCACCATTTATGGTTCTCATTTACAACGAAGTAGCGTAATCAAACTGTCTTCTTTTGATTTGGAAGTGTCACAAGTGTCGTTTTCAGTCCAAGAAAAGATTCCTACTGTTCTTGATGGTCGATTACACTATTACTCTTGTATGATTTGAATCAATAGTTTTTCAAGTGTCGAAAGCAGTTTTCAATTCAAAATTGCAAAGTGTCGTCATTATCTTCCTTTTGTCTTTTGAAGAGAAAATCGTTAGTACTATTGCTTGAAACGATTTAGATTTGTACTTAGCATTCTTTTTGAAATTCCCACATTAAGAAAGTGAAAACAAATACATGCATGTGGATTTGCATTTAGACTGATTGTTGATTTTGATTTAGGACAGTGCATCTAGTGTGTGCTCTTTGCTTTATGTTGAAAGAATCCCATTTTTGTTTCCTTAGTAGCTAGGATTTTCATTGCAAAAAGAAGATTAAATGATTGTTTATCATCTTAGATTGATTTTAGGAATTGTATATCTACATCACGCGGTGAACCTGAAAGGAAAACCTCTTAAGAAATATCCACTGTAAAATAAATTCAATGAACATAAAAATGCTTTGGAACCTAATGCACAACATTTAGAAGTCTAGGCTAGAGGCGTATTCCGGCGTCGTAAATCCTGGTAACTATCGCTTTCATTGTAGGTTGGGTGATTCCTCCTCTTTGAGACGACAAGTGCCAGTATGGACTTGTGCTCCCACATACCGTCGAGTATATATTGGGAGACCACAATAAACTATATACTTTATCCTTAGGAGGCCGTGTCTGCCACCCTATCGATCGAAGTGCACTGAACACAACATTCAGGAAGATTGACTGCCGTACCGTAAAAACTATTCTACAGTTTTGTGATTGGTTTGGTAATCCCTCTGTCTATATTTCTAGAGTAGTCTCTTTCATTCCTTTTCAGACTCCTTAAAGGAAAAGGTCCATCTGAGCACTTATCAATTCAGGCTCATTAAAAAATCGAAGGCGACTAGAGTCATCTTTAGCTTTTTCTCGACTCTTAAAAATTGAAAAAGCAAGTTGTGTCAAAGCATCTAAAACTTAATTTAATCGAAATAATGTCATTGTTCCCTCGTTGGTCTTAGGTTGAGAAAAATGGAGTCCACCAACCAAGGATTTCCCCTTGGGGGAAATCCTATTCCTTTCTCCTCTTGGGGAGATGTTGGTGCACCTCATATGGCCACATTGTCCCTCCCAGACTGAAAATCGACTTGCCAAATGGCTCTTCTCGACCTTCGTCACTCAAACCGCCGCGATTCCTAAGCAATCAAGTCAGTAACTATATGATACTAGAGTTAGCCCCCAACCTTCTGCTTCGCTTGTTTCTCCCTCCCCTCCTTCCTCTTCGCTTGGTAAAGCTCGTAAAGCTAAAGACCAAGTAATTGAGAAGAAGAATAAAGGGAAGGAGAAAGAAAATAAGAAGAAGGAACCTAAGGTGAAAAGGGGAAACCATGCGTCATCTAGCGAAAATCCACACATTGCATTGGTCAAGCCTAAATATCCATGTGTCATTTGCAAAGGAGACCACTATCATCAAGATTGTCCCTGCATCCCTCGAATCTTAAAGGATTGGTCTCCTCGTTTGCATAATCCATTGTCATCAACCTCTGACGACCATGTTGAGAGTACACCGTCAACTAGTGAAAACAAAGTCTCTGGATAGAAAGGGAAATGTAAATTTCCTTACAAACTGTGTGAAGGCAATCATGCCATCCATCGTTGTCCCTTCCTGGACGAAGCTAAAAGAGTCTTGGATAACCATCTTGCTTCACCGCTACGGCTTCCTCCTGGGTACAAGAAACTCTTGCTGAGTCCATCGCTAGTTGAAAATCTGACTGACACAACTTTGTGGTCGGTCGAAGAGTCTATCATTGAAGATAAACCCTCTGAATCCACACCTGATGAAAGTCAAAAGGTTGAGGCAACAGTTGACCCGGTCTTGTCTTCGGAACGTCCATCTTCATACTGTCATCGAAGAGAATGAGAACGACATCGTTCAAATTCTTTTCGTAAACACAGACTCTGATGAACATGGGGTAAATCTACCCGTTCCTTCACCGCAGGAAGGAAGTTCATCAATGTCATATCTGGCCGTTTATTCGGTCCCACCTCCGAGCAACCTAGTCATTTCCTTTGATTGGAATCTACTAGGCAGACCCCATTTACTGTCTAATGTACCATTCTGAATCATTTTACAAGCTTATAGACTGGTCATGGTCGGTACCATCATAGATGAAGGGGCTTCTGTGAGTATCCTTTCCTCAACTGCTTGGAAAGCGCTTGGTTCACCGTCGCTTCTGCCTGAGATGCGAAATTTAATAAGCTTCGACAAAGGAACCAATCGACCGTTAGGGATCCTTCCAAGTTTGCTTATAACTTTGAGAGGGAAAACTGTGTATCTGAACATAATAGTAGTCCAAGGACCTTTAGATTATAATCTACTCCTTGGGCGTGACTATATTTATAGCATGGGAGCCATTGTCTCCTCACTCTTTCGAGTAATGTGTTTTCCACATGAAGGCCAAGTGGTCCAGCTCATAGACCAGCTTTCATTCCCCGGCGCACACATAGCTAATAGTCAAATTCCATCCCTAACTGGTCTTTTCACGTAAGGAATGTCTCATCAATATCCATTCCATCCACCTGAAGAGCACGAGTAATTCGGTGGCGATGACTGAAACCCAGGGGGCATGCACCCGGGTCTGCTTCAGCAGAGAAACTTTGGGTATAGGGTAGGTTTCTGCGAAGGATATATGACTAGTTCGACACTCGTCTGTTTAGGAAAATGGGATTAGACTGGAATAAGATTCCCTCATCAAGGTTAGGTGGTTGGAGCTAGAATCACCTTTGTCCAAATGGACTAAGCCGGGAAGTGTTTCTATCTGCTATGCGGATGGAAACTATCTTGCAAATGTGAGAACTATCATATGGTAACCTGGAAACTCTACTTCGCTACACCTGGGGGCATGAAAACCTTTTGTGTGCAAGTGAAAATCGACCAACGTAACGCTAACTCTATAGTTCCGCTGACTTCAATTGCTTAAGTTAGGTGAGTGGTCAAGTCGACTGTTCGCCTTCGCAGGGGCCAAATGGCTCCAACAAAGTAAAGGAAAATTTTCCTACCTAACTTTAGTAGTTAACTAACCCCTAGGACAGTAGTTGGTCATCCCTAGCTTGCATGCGAGAGGCTACGAAGCAAAGCTTTGAATGGTGTAAGCTCCACAAAAATGGAATCTATCGATGAGACATCCTTATCATGCGACTGGAACAAGTAGTTTTTGTGTGAAGTTCAAGCTCGTTAAAAATTAAACCTAAGAAATGAGCAAATGTTCCCCCAGAGTTTAAGCTCATTAAAAATGAACCAACCTCCGGGAAATAACCATTGTGAATGCATTATCATCAGCTTGTGAGCCCTGGTCGTGTTCTTACCATCACCTCCACTTTGTTTTAGTCGATCATACGCTTCCATTTGATTGTTTACCCTTTTGAGGAACAACTACGATGAGTGACTTTGTTAGCCATCCTTGTGACACCGCCATGATTAGAAAATTCCAAACCTTACCTGGAATTAGCAGCTACCCAAAAATATCACTCATTCCTCAAAAACGAGTCTCCTTTAAGCTCTTTTCATCTGACTTGTAAGATATGAAAATATTGCCGAGCAATTGGCCTCTCCATCTCGTTAAAACTATCAGAAGTTCTATCCCTCCTCTAGATTTTATTCTTTTTGGACCTGAGGGATTATTACACAAAAAGATTGAGCACTTGTTTTGTTCGGCTCGTTAAAACTATCGAAAATTCATCCCTTTCATATTATTTTATACTTTTTTCGGATTTAAGGGATTATAAGACGAAAAAGGATTACTGGAGTTTCCTTTCCGTCCCTTTTCATACTCTCTAAAATTGAAAAAGGACCGAGTTTTCTTTGTTGTTAAACTCGTTAAAACCAATAGCGACAAACTTGTCCATAGTGATAAGAACGAGTTTCACTGTCGTTAGGCTCGTTAAAACATAGCGACAGGTTTTCCCGAAGGCAAAATTATAGAAAAAGCATATGTTATCCTCCTCAAGATTGATAAAAATAAAGAGGTACTGGTCAGTAATGACTGGGGAAAATTGGGAAGAAAACTTGAAGAAACTTATTGGTAGCGAGTTTCTCTTGAACATGACACTTTCACTCCATCACCATGATTGAGTCGGGTTGGGTTATTCCGTTCACCAGTCATACTACCATTGGTTTGTCATACCATCCATATTTGGGGTTAACACTACCAATCCATTTCAGTGTCGCCGATATGTTCAAGAGAAGTCGATCAGAGAATTCACCAACCCAGCGTGTGTCTCATCCGCTGCAATACCTTCACCCTTCATTCTTTGATGACCGCCACCCTGAACCCTGTATCAGCAGATCATTTTCACCTCCACAAAACAATTTTCTCTGTTCCATGTTGTAGATGTGGGATTCATTAAGGCCCTCCTACAACGGGTCACTTCTTGTTGACGAAAGCTCATTATCCAAGAAGTCGACCTAGGAACAACCCTTTCAGTACTTTGAAGCTTGCATGCCTCAATAGCAAGTTTCTCACTTTCGGTGAGAGGTTTACATCAATGGCCTTCGATCGAAATATTTTGCGTGGTGTTCGATGCTAAGTCCCATTTTCACACCATGTGAATTGTACTGTAGTACCTTGAGGGTCATCAACATTATCGGTGATTGCTCTCGTGCCTGTTAACGGATTACATCATTGACTGGTAATCAGGCGATGTCTTTCCATGTTCGACTCTAGAACATTTTTCACATGGATCGACTTGTACTCCGGGCGAAGATTGGACGAGTTTGAATACCTTGGATCTAGTTTCATCCATTCGGGCTGTGAGATATTTAGGAAAATAAAGACATCAAATGTACATCATTGCTGCACAGATGATCATCTGAATCAAAGGATGATGGCTCTATCAGAATCATCAGTTTGCCACACAGACGACTGTCTGTCCTATGTACATGAAAATGAATTTATAAAGCTGAGCATGGGAATGCCCACCTCAGCTAGATCATGAAAATGTTATGAAGATAATGTATTGTATTGTATCTTATTACAGGTCGCCTTCCAGTTCGAAAAACCTCGGATCCTCATGATAAAGCATTTCACCCGACATCGAAAATTTACGACCTCATGCTTTAGGGGGAAACTATTATAGACATATTTGGGCACTGCAACCCCAATCATATATTTCCATAAACCAAGGGCTTCTGAGTCCCTCAATGTGTTGTTTCATACCCTAAAGGAACAAGGTCAGCTGATTACATCATCTCCCAGACGTTCTCCACAGAAAACTACTCAGAACTATTCAAAACTGGACCATACAGACTACACAGTGCAGAGGGTGTGATGCATCTCACCTGCCACATACAAAAAGTGTGATTCATACTGAAAATCCCTTCTGTAGGGTGTGATGGCCAAGAGTAGACAAATGGCAGAGACAGTTTGCAAGGTGGATGAGCATGGAATCTTCTAGAAACTTCTCTAATGACACTTGTCTCTCTGAATTCGCCTAGGGATGAGTAAGAGATAATCAATCTCCAAGTGGAATCAAGAACTACCAGAGAGAAGACACTAATCAAAATCCTAGAAGTTGAGTCACCCCCCTGCAATCACCTATATATGGATCCCTCCTCCCAGAGATCCAGAGGCTGGAATCTTGTATCTTGTAAGAAAGTGTTGTTGGTTTCCTAGTGGAATATCATATTGTTGGGTGATCTAAGCTTTTCATGAGGTGAATAAGGGCTTTCATGCTGGGAGGATGACGCTGGATCAGATCAATGGGTTGTAATCCTCTCTTCTAATCTTTATATCAATAAAGCTATTCAAGTTTTCCTCCACATTCTTGTATGTTTGATAATATATGCATTGTGTGGTCAATATATATCTGGTCCTATATTGTTTATGATTGTAGATCTCTGCACTTTGAAGGTATTATGTTGCTTTGACTTTACAAGTACTCTTTGAAGTGGAGTGGTCAAGGGAGGAGCGACAAAGATCTGTTAAAGAGGAGAAGGAACAAGCAGGGAACCAAGCGAAAGATTGAGGTTGGTATTCTTTTCTCCTCTCCTATCTACTTCTTGTAAAGGAAAACGAAAGTAACTTTAATCTATTTGTTTCTAAGATAGCTACCCATCTTAGTGGGACTAGTAGCTCTGCATGGACACTAGATTTCCCGATAACACTTGCT
>APFE030602946.1:53859-64013 GCA_000404065.3 Pinus taeda | reverse complement strand
GAGTGTTCAATTTCATTGTGCTTTAGCACATTGCATGTGCTTGTGAATCTACAAGATTTTCTACACCTACTTCACTATTGTATCTAGTGTCACTTTGATCATCAAGTGTCGTATTAGGGGTTTCTATGTGTTTCAAGTGTTCTTTATAGTTCTCATGTGTCGTCACATTAATTAGAACATATTTAGTGCACACCATGGTAAAAACACCTTTGTTGTTACAAAACAACACTTTTGGGTCGTAGTCGCACACACTTCACATGTTGTACTTGGGGAATGTATGTAAAGTGGAATTTTGATGTATATTTACCCTTGATCAAGCTTGTCTAAGTTTTCTTGATGAATTTGTATGTGTCTCGCATGATGTTATGTATGTACTCATCATGTTCGCCTCTTGTCCTATCCTCTACAATTTTACACGTCAGTTTGTCACCATTACACTTGACTATTAAAATGGATCTCTCGCCATCCATAAACATGTTTCATTACACTCTGTTGTAGGTCAAAAAATAAAAAACTCCCTTGAGAAGATTGTAATGTTGGGTAAAATGGCTTTATAACTTGTTTTATATGACCTGCATGCTTTTCCTAGTCAGTTTCCGTGCATTTGTAGTTTCTATCCTGAAACCTGCGTAGAAATGTGCTCTATCTTCCACTATAGACAACACACATAACTCAAAGAAAAGTAAAAATAAAAAGTGAATTCTAGAAGCATCGTTGGGTGAATATATCCCAATTAAAAGCTTCTAGGTCATATCTATTCTAGCCATACCCCTCAGATCATGGAGTTAATTCCCTCTCATCAAGGAACCCTAATCCCCTAATTATAGGATTTCATCCTTCTCTTTTGGATCTAAAACTTCTTCCTCTTGGCCTATATATTGACTATAAGCTAGAGGGATTGGGAGGTTCAGAAAAGATACACTTATGTTTTTCGATTTAGATTGGAAGTCTTATCATCTAAGGAGAGGGTTAGAGGCATTTGGGAGTAACCTCATGACATCAAGGTAGAGGTTGTAAGGCTCTTCTTTATCCTTTAGTTAATACAAATGAATCCTTTTGTCCATTGTATTGTCTTACTAAAATGATGAATGATTTATCTCCTTGATCATTAGATTAAGCTTGTTTGAATTGTTATGTTGCATATGCCTTTGCTATTTCTTATGTATATGATTGGAGGTCTTTTTGAGAATTGAGAAGCTACATTGAGACGGAGCAGGGATCTCCATCAAGCATTTCACAAATATGTAAGAGGCTTATTCTCGTACTTTTGTATTTACAATTAAAACGAAGTAAGCTTAGGAAAAGAGCTATTCAATTGTCTATTTGTTTCTAGTTTCCTGTAGGATCTAGGGAGATCTCTCTTATTAGTAAGAGGGATTTATCCGCCTAACAAGTTGGCTACCATACTGTGGAATGATATTGTTCTCTTCTCTTTCCTTGGTTTTTCTTTTCGATCTTTTTTGTATAGCTAGACCTGAGCCTTAGCAAATTTATGGTCTTTAAGATCTCTTGGTTTGGTTGCTTTCTTTTTTATTTTTTCTTGGATTTCCTAGATCTGTGCGGTTTTTGTTCATCCACAGAGCACATATATGTGTATTTGTTGCCCTAACAACTATGCACATGTGCAATGAAATATACTACTCGCCTATGAAGTTCCTAGAAATTTTTGAAAATTAGGTTTTCTCTTAGCTAGAGTCTAAATTTTGGTTTTCTGAATGTGTCATCATATTTGTTTTGATTGTCAAATACCTTATCTAAACTTGTTTGAGTTCTTTGGTGAAGTCTTTTTGGGAATCAATTCCTTTTTGCAAAATTGATTAGGGTTTTGTTTGGTTTGTTTGCTAATTAGTCAAAAAGTGATAGTTTGTTGTCAAGATCATTGTATCCCTATATTTTTTTGTCAGATACACCAGATCCATTATTAATATTTCTTCTTTGTGATGAATTTCTTTGTTTAATCGCAAATTAGGGTTTCTCAAGAATTAGTGCTTTGATGAGATGTGCTTCTTGTGCTGCATTGGAAACATAAGTCACTTTTATTTCAATATTGAAGTTTAATCAGAATTACACTTTAAACTTTGATTTCATAACATTCATTGAAGCATTTTTCATTTTAAGGATTTCATTGGGTGTTTTGAATTTGATTTCCTTTGGTCATTGCTCAAAGATTTGTTTGAGTTTCTTAACAATTTTTGCATGTTTTTTTTTTCATTTTTGCAAAAGAAATTCCCCCTGTTAGTCACCAAGGGGGACTAAATTGTGTCTGAGTGTTAATCTCCTTTGAGAGTCTTTATCTTTGATCCTTGGAATTTTCACCTGATTTCCTTTACTTACACTTGATTGTTTCTTTAGTTGTATTGGTGAAGGAAAATAGTCTTGTTGTTCTTTCGTTGGTTTGGAATCATCTTGTGTTTGTTTTGAAGAATTCTCTTGCATAGATTACATTTGCATGGTTAGAATTCTCATTTCATGAACAAAAATTGTGCATAGATTAAATTTGCATAGTGTTCATGAAAAATGTGCATAGATTGCATTTGCATAGTTTTCAGGCAAATTTTGCATAGATTACATTTCGTGGTTTGCAACTTAAAGCTTTGAATTGCATTAAAAAATTAGAAGTGGTACATTCTGGAGTTAATATTTTAAGGAAGAACCTTTTTAATTACTCTAGCTAGAATTCTTTGAAATGAAGGGATTACAAATTTCATATTCGATGCATTAAATTTTTGAGTCAAGTCATAATACCATTAGTTTTACATCCATTTACCCTTTGAGTAAATAACATCTTAATAGCACAACATTAATAAAATTCATCTAGTATTTTTATTATTTTTAGGGCTCTTTTCCACCTACATTAGATTAGGTTGTAGGGCTTTGGAATAGGAAAGTGATTAAGATTTCCAAATTCGTAGACAAAGACTAGAATCTTGCAATAGGGAGATAGATCCAATTATTTCAGTTTTTCTCTAGGAAGCTCCCCTTATAAAGGAGCTAAGAACGAGATCATGTCATACCTAGTGAAGTAATTGTACCCACTTCATTGGTTATGATAGAGTTATTTTCACATATTACAATGGTGCTGAAAGGTACTTGGGGTCCCTTGAAAGTAAACCTCCAATTAACCATGTTGAGGAGTTTTCCCTTGCGTGTATGTATGATTTATGACTGTTCCCCTAGGTAGAATTGTTATAGTTGGTAACCTTAGCGACCATAATCCTAGGGCTATTACTCTAGGCGATGACAGAGGGAAGGTCTTATTGTATCTGGAACAGACGTTGACTAGACTCACTTGGAATTTTTGGAGGGTAATCTTCACTCGAGATGGCATAAGTGAAGTTACTTAGTGCACCATATTGTTTTATTAATAAAGTTGTAAGTGTAACTTGTTCCACTCGCTCTATTAACAACCACTTTTCACCTTGATTTTTACGGTCATGTTGGATTTCATCACCAACTCATAATTTCGTTGTGAAAGGCGTGTTTGCATTGTTTGAATCCTTAGATTTTCTAGCGTGTGTTATATGTTTGTTTTTTTGTTTTATTTTTTACAATGCCTTAAGTATGGATTGTGATTATTATTTAATTTGAATAATAAAAGCTTATTTGGATTGAATCTAATGAAAACAATACTGGAAGTTACTAATGAAGACCTCACTTTTAACGAGAATCCTAATCCTTCTCCTAAATTTTCAAATGTCAGTCCTCCTTATATGGCTACATTGTCACTTCTTAAATTCATGATAGGTTTACCTGTATGTATGTTCTCAACCTCTTTGATTCCAAATACTCCAATTGTATCATCTCAATGGAGTTTTTCACCTCTATCGAGTTCACCATATCCACATCACCAACCTACTGTTGACCCTTACATTCTTCACCCACCATGTCCTCCTCCCTTTCTTCTTCTTCGCTTGCTAGAAGCCTTGATTCTAGTAACTAGGTGACTAAGAATAATAGGAAAGGGAAGAAGAAGAAGAAGCAAGATAAGAAAGAATTCAACTAACCAAACATGGTTGTAAATATTGGTAATGTTGAGGAAATTTTCACAATGCATCGTAAGCACAAATACCCTTGCAAGCTTTGTAAGGGTGACCACTTCCTTATCAATTGTCTTGGTATTCCTAAGGTCTTAGAAGCATGGTAAGATAATTATTATCAACTTACTATTGATACATCAACCAGTGATTCTCAAATTCCAGGGAAAAAGCTTAAAGTTAGGTTTCCTTGTAGGTCATGCAAAGGGACTCATCATAGTCACCTTTTCCCTCACATGGACGAAACATCAAAATTGTTGGAAAAACTTACTATTTCACATAAACAAATTCCAACTAATTACCGTAAAATTTCTCTCCACCTACCATCAATTGACGAAGTGATTGATCTAAATCCAAGTACAGTCAATCCCACTCTTCCATTGGAGAGTGAAACATGTATCACTCAAGTTGATGGATTATTTGTTGATCAAGTGGTAAAATAGATTCACGTTAAGTCGATCCCACTCTCCCTTTGGAGAGTGAACTTCACATTTCTCATGTTCTTCATGTTATCTCAAATTCTTCAACACATGGGGGAATTTCATCTGTTTCTTTTGAACCCCATCCAAGTATTGAGGCTATTTCTTTTGATTTGAATAGACTGAAAAAACCTCATCTTCCTTATTCCACCCCTTTCCAAATAATTATGAAGGCTTATGGTAAGAATGTGTGTCGCACAAATGTAGATGAAGGCACTTCTATCAGTATTTTATCCTCAAAATATTGGAAAGCTTTAGGTTCCACTCAGTTTGTGCCTATTACTCAGAATTTGTTAGCTTTTAACAGAACCATTAATGAACCTTTAGGGATCCTTCCTAAGATACCTATTACCTTGGAAGGTAATACTATTTGTATTGATATTATGGTAGTCCAAGGTCCCTTGGATTTAAATGTTTGCCTTGGGAAAAACTATATCTATTCCATGAAAGTTGTTGTATCGACACTCTTTCGCGTGATATCCTTCCCTCACAATGGAAACATTGTGACATTTGATCAACTTTCATATGTTGATCTTGGTTCAACTACCAGTCATCCGACACCCCTTAATGTTCCTTATATGGAAGTGGTACCTATCATGCCATGGGTTAATTATGTGGCAACCCATCCCATGTTTTCAGTTACCGATGCAAGTGAGCCTCTCACTATCTGATCGACCTATTTTAGCTTAGATCTAATAACTGACGTGTTAAAAACTTCTATGGGGGGAGTTGAATATGATTTTCTTATCCCTATTGATCCCCTTAACATGTATTTCTTCCAAAGAGCTATTCTTCCTTTTGTTGAAGACCTTTTGGAACCCATGATTAAGGGGTGTCCCTTGATATGTGTTTCTTCCATTTGGAAGCCATGAAACAACTCTTTTTGAGGATAGTTCTTTTACTGTGTCAACCTCTTTAAAAAGTGAAACAAATATTTATGAGGATAGTTCTTTTCCTTTGTTGACCTCATTAAAAAATGAAACATGCTTGATAAGGATATTTCCTTTACTATATCAACCTTGTTAAAAAATGAAATAGGCCTCATGAGCATAATTCTTTTCCTGTGTCAAGCTCATTAAAAAATGAAACAAATCCTCCCCCATTTCAGTTGAGTATTTAACTATATCTCGTAGATGTTAAGTCGAGTCTTTCATCTGGTCTTGTAAACAAGCCTTCATTACATCCACCTATTAGTAACTTGTAGTCTACTTAGGTGAATGAAATGAATTTTGGGGGGCATGTACCCTTGCAGTCATTATTTTGGGGGCATGAAAACTTATCTCAAGCATAGTTTTCCCTCTTTCAAGCTTGTGTAAAAATGAAACCACTTTCAAGCACAATTTTCTCTCTTTCAAGCTTGTGTAAAAATGAAACCAGCCTCAAGCACAACTATGCTTTGTTTCCAGCTTGCATAAAAATTAAACCTATCTCGAGTCCATTTTAGTTATTATTTTCAAGTCTCGTTAAACTCATGAAAATCCCAAGCTTCTTTTGCTATCTTTTCATGCTCATAAAATGTTATGAAACTAGCTCAAAAAAGGATAGAAAAGATAGATCAACGACTTAAAAATCAGCCTCTTCGAGGGGGAAATCTTCTTTACATTACACAAATGAACAATTCTTAGATGATACAAATGACAAGACCTCCTTTCTATATATAGGAGCCTAAGGGGTCGCAATACAATCAGAGCCTACATAACAATAATATTTTATGGACACACCAATAACAATAGCAGGCTTCTATGGGGCATAATAATAACAACATGGGGGCTATATGGGCACAATAATACAATAAGGGGGTTGCACTAATAACAATAAGGGCTTACACTAGTAGTATAGGGACCTAACATGCCCATATCATTCAAAAAGTGTTGTACTCAATGCTTGAGTAGTCCTGGATGCTTCTGTATAAAATTCTCATCCTCCCATGTGGAATATTCAGTGAGTAAGTTCTTCCACTTGATGAGATACTCTAAAATTAATTGATTTCGTCGCTATCGATTTCTTGTCTTTGTGATTTCTTCCGGTTCCAATACGATTTTTCCTTCCTCGTCAAATTTTGGCAATATTGTTTGAACTAGGATATTCTCACCTATAACCTTGCTTAAGCATGAAACATGGAAAACTGTGTGCACTCAGGAAGATACAGGAAGCTCCAATTTGTATGCTATAGTACCAATATTTTGTAACACCTTTTACAGACCATAATACTTTGGTGATAATTTATTATCCTTCTTAGGTTGCTTGAGGGACATTTGTTTGTATGATTGTAGTCATAGAAATACCTAGTCACCTACATCAAAACTTCTTTCACTGCAATGTTGATATGCCTATTGTTTCATTCTATTCTACACCAAAGTGAGGTTATCCATTAAGAGTTTGAGAACTTGTTTTTGATGCTCGATGTGATCTTCCATTGCTTTAACCTTAAAATTTTCTTTTAGAGATGATGTGATGGATGGTGGATGATATCCATAAAGTGCCATAAATGGTTTTTTTTTTTTTTTTTTTTGCTGTAGTATGGAAGGAAGTGTTATACCACCTTTCAGCAAGAGGCAATCACTTGACCCATTGTGCCTATTTATCATATGCAAGGCAACAAATATATCCTTCCAAAAATTTGTTCACTATCTTAGTTTTCCCATCAAATTAAGGATCATAAGATGAGCTATGAGCTAACTGAGTACCCAAATATTCCACCTCTTGTACTCAAAAGAAACATTTGGAGCTTTTTGCATATAATTGTTTCTCCTCCAATACTTTGAGTACCCTATCAACATGTTGAACATGATCCTTCCAAGACTTGTTGTAGATTAGTATATCATCAAAAAATACTAACACAAATTTTCTAAGGAAGGGTTTGAAAGTGGAATTCATCAAACCTTGAAATGTAGAAGGTGCATTGGTAAGGCTAAAAGGCATGACCAAAAATTCATAATGACCCTCATGAGTTATAAATGTTCTTTTTGGAATGTCTTCAGTCTTCATCATGATTTGATGATACCTTGAACGAAGATCCAACTTGGTGAAGTAAATTTCTTCATGTAATTCATCCAATAATTCATCAATGATAGGAATGGGAAATTTATCTTTAATAGTAAGCTTGTTGAGCTCCCTATAATCCGGACACATGCGGCATGATCCATCCTTCTTGTGTACCAATACCACTGGAGTAGAGAAATAACTTTGACTAGGTTGAATTATACCAACCTCTAGCATTTCTGCAACCATACATTCAATTTGACTCTTTTGGGCATATGGATATTTGTAAGGCATGATGTTTGAGGGAACACTTCTTGGAATCAAATGAATAGCATGATCATGATCAGGAATAGGTGGGAGGAATTTGGGACTCTCAAATACCTTGGAATTATTGTCCAAAACGTTTTGGAGATCTGGAGAAATAGATGATTTCGATGTGGGAACCTCTAGTGAACATAATTGTGCAATTATACCCTGTTGCTCTTTATTTAGAAGCTTTGTCATGCTGTTAGAGTTGATTATCTTTCATGGTTTCCCTTCGATACTCCTTAATTCAACTTCCTTTCCTTCCCAAAAAAAATTCAAGAAACGTTCTTGAAAATTAAAAGCTATTGTACCCAAATATTGTAGCCATTGGACTCCTAGTACAACATCTGCACCACCCATTCGAATGGAAAGAATTGCATTACTCAAGATATTCTCTCGTGGATAGCTTGATATTATGGCACTTTTCGAAGGAATTTATGGTTCCTCCATTTGCAACCATTATTTGACATTCTGGTGCTAGATATAGGAAGCAATTCAATTCCTTGGCTATCTTACAATGAATAAAATGATGGGTAATACCTGAATCAATCAACACTATCACCTTTTTCTTCTTGATATGCCCTTCTATCTTGAGAGTTTGAGGAGTGGTAATTCCTGTCGTTGCATTACAAGATATGGTCAAATTCATTTATTCTTTCTCTAGGATTGGTTCCTGGTGGAAATCCTCTTCTTTTGACATTTCTTGCTCCTATTCCCCATCTATGTAAATTAATTTATTCTTAGCACTATGACCTTTAGTGTATTTTATATCACAATTGTAACAAAGCCCTTTTGCTCTTTTTTCTTCCAATTGTTTTGGCATCAACCTTGCAGGTGGTTAAAGGCTAGGAGAAACAACACATCCATCTTTATAGTTGTGAGTGGTAGGCTTCCTTGTTGCCATAAATATAGTGAAAAAGTATCTGAAATTTAGTTTTGTGCTTTATCAAGATTTCAACTCAAATGGGTTTTAATTTTAGAGTCTGAACCTTCGTAGAAAAACACTATAGCAATTCCATGATGCCCGGTTTGTGATGGAATTCCGGAGCTTGCTAAACCCTAAATTCCTCAGATCATATCTCTGAAAATATAGCGAGAGAAGATTTGAAATTCAGACCTGAGGTTTAGAACGATTTCGATGCAAATGGGTTTTTTTAGCTTCTAAAACTTCATAGTCAAAACGTTATCGAAAATACCACGATGACCTGTTTGGAGTAGCGAAACCCTAGAATCCAAAGATCTGATCACAAATGTTATGAAACCAGTCACAAAAAGATACAAAAGATAGATCAACAACTTAAAAATCAGCCTCTTCGAGGGGGAAACCTCCTTTACATTACACAAATGAACAATTCTTGGATGATACAAATGACAAGACCTCCTTTCTATATATAGGAGTCTAAGGGGTCCTAATACAATCAGAGCCTACATAATGATAATATTTTAGGGGCACAACAATAACAATAGTGGGCTTCTATGCGGCATAATAATAAAAAAATGGGGACTATATGGGCACAATAATACAATAAAGGGGTTGCACTAATAACAATAAGGGGTTACACTATTAGTATAGGGACCTAACATAAAATGTACATGAAAATGTTGAGTTGTTTCCATCTTTTTTTGCTCGTTAACTAAAATTGAAAGTCAGTGATTTGAGTATATTTTTATTACTATTTCAAACTCACTAAAATGTATGAAAAAGAGGAACCCTGGAGTTCTCTTTATGCCCTTTATAGATTCCTTAAAAAAAAAAGATCACTGAGTACTAGATTGTTCAAACTCTTAAAAGTAAATGAACAACCATCTATTCAGTATACGTTTACCCCTTTTACAGACTGGACTAGACTATTTACAAAAATGTATACATTGACTAATCATGGTTAATAGAGTTCTCTCTTGCATTATTTTATTTTATTTTTTCTGGCTTGAGGGACTAAATATATAAAAAAGAACATGGCGAAGTTTACTTATGTTTTTATTTCGACTCCATAAAATTGAAAAACATCGAGCTTTACTTTCTCCAGGCCCATTAAAATTTTACGGTAAAAGAACTGAATGAGTTTTCTTTTTGTTCTTTTCAAACTCATTGAACATGAAAATGGCATCGAGTTACCCCTTTATTGGACTCGTAAAAATTAAACAGTATATGACTCATTAAGCATAATGGGATCGAACCACTCCTTCCTAGGTGTTATAGACATTTTTGGGAACTTCAAACCCAATCATAAATGTCCATAAACTAAGGGATCCTAAGTCCCTAAAAGTGTTTCTTCACTGCCTAAAGGAACAAGGTCAGTTGATTACATCATCTCCTAGAAGTTCTCCACTGAAAACTGCTCATAAATGGTCA
>APFE030602946.1:42386-53839 GCA_000404065.3 Pinus taeda | reverse complement strand
ATGAGTAAGAGATCATCATTCTCCAAGTGGGAGCAGGAACTATCAGAGAGAAGACACTAATCAAGATCCCAAAAGATGACTCACCTCTCTGTAATCATCTATATATGGATCCCTCATCACAGAGATATAGAGGCTGGAATTTTGTATTTTATAGAGAAATGCTGTTGGTATTCTGGGGTACATTCACAGTGTTGGGTGATCTAGCTTTGTGCTTGAGGTGAAGAAGGGCTTCCTAGCTTGAGGATGATGTTGGGTCAGAACATATGGTTGTAATCCTCTTGCTACTTTTCATCTTAATAAAGCTATTATTGTTTTCTTCCATATTCTTGTGTACTTGTTTATATATGCATTTATATAGTTAACACACATCTGGTCCTGTGTTATTTATGAATATAGATCTTTGTTTCTTTGATAGTAGTATGTTTCTATGATTCCACAGGTTCTTTTTGAAGCTGGGCAGACGAAGAAGAAGCGGTGAATCTCTATCAAGAAGGAGAGGAAATAAAGCGCAATACTAAGGTTGGTCTTCTTAGTTCTCCTCTTGTCTATTTCCATAAAAGAAAACAAAAGTAGACTTTACTTGTTTGTTTCTAAGATAGCCACCCATCTTAGTGGGAATAGCAGCATCCAAGTGGACACTATTCCTGATAACAAAATGGCGACTTCGCTGGGGAGTGACTAGATTGTTTGTTAGCCTATCTATCTTTGTTTCTTTTATAAACTTACAGATGGAGCCTGAAGTCAAGCCAGCTAGCCTTCGAACTGCATTGGTTATACAAATGCAAAGTAGATCAATGCTGCTTCAGTCTATCTCTGGGTTTTGTTTATGAATTAAACAATATATCTCCAAGCAATCTAATTGCCCTAAGTGGTGGCTCTAGTAACCTCTTTAGATCACCCCTGTGTTTTACATACACTGAAAATTACTTACTTGGCCTAAATACCTGAACTGAATTGTAAACTGTGAGTGAAAACCTGTTTAAAGTCTCGCACTGGTACCATTTCACCTTGCCTTCAAGGCAGTTTGTATGCATCGCATTTCCCGAGTGTAGTAGGTGCGCCGCATACTAGTTTCACTGTGTAACATGTGCGATGGTCAGGGAGGGTTAACTTTACCCTTAGACTGTAGTGTTTTCTCACTGTTTTCAGTCCTATTTAGGAATTGTGTTGTCTGTAGTCAGTGTATTTATGTGAAAACCCCCTTCTATTGCATTATTCCGCCTCCTTGGTGCAAAGAACTGTAAGTGTTTTTTTTTAATGTATTGTGCGTCATTTTCAGTTCTCTTTTGCAAAAATTAGCATAGTCGAATTGTCGTTTCTGGATCTGAAAGTGTCGTAGCTGTCGTTTTCAGTTTTAGGAGAAAATCCCATTGTTCTTGATAGTCAATTATACAGTTACTATTGCATAGGATTTGAATTAGTAGTTTTTAAAGTGTTGAAAAGAAATTTTCATTTCAAAATCGCAAAGTGTCTTTCCTACCTTCACTTCATTTTAAAAAATGAATTTTGTTGAGTACTGTCACTTTAAAAGTAATTCAGATTTGCACATAGCTTTCTTAACATCATTCATACATTAAGAAGGCTGAAAACAAATACATGCATGTGCATTTGCATTTTGATTGCTTGGTTTGATTTAGGACTGTGCATTTAGTGCGTCCTCTGTGCTCTTTGCAGAAAGATTCTTAACTTTCTTTCCTTAGTAGCTAGGATTTTCATTGCAAAAAGAAGATTAAACGTTTGTTTATCATCTTAGACTGCATTTTAGGAATTATATACACATCACGCGGTGAACCTGAAAGGCAAATTTTTAAGCAAGATCAACTTAAGATAAATTTAATGAATTTAACAACGCTTTGGAACTTAAAGCACAACATCTAGAGGTCTAGTCTAGAGACATATTCCGGCGTCGTAAAACCTGGTAATTGTTGTTTTCACTGTTGGTTGGGTGATTCCTCCACTCTGAGACAGCAAGTGCCAGTACAGACTTGTGCTCCCACGTATCGTCGAGTATATATTGGGAGACCACAATATGCTGCATCCTTTATCCTTAGGAAGCCGTGTTTGCCGCCCTATCAATCGCAATGCACTGAACACAGCATTCGGGAAGATTGACTTCCATATCGTAAAAAGTATTCTGTAGTTAAGCGATTGGATTGGTAATCCTCTCTGCCTAGATCTCCAGAGAGGTCCATTTTGCTCCTTTTCAGACTCCTTAAATGAAAAGGTCCTCTGAGCACTTGTCACTTCAGGCTCAATAAAAATCGAAGGCGACTAGAGTCATCTTTTGTTTTTTCTGGACTCTTTAAAATTGAAAAAACAAGTTGTGTCAAAGCGTCTAAAGTTCATTTAATTCGATTTTTTTTCCCCTTTTTATTTTGAGTTGATCAAGTAATCCGCAATCGGAAGAAATTCAATCAAAACCCCGTCGTTCGTAGAGACTTACGAGTCAACCGTCGTTGACTCCGGAAGCGAAACCATTCCGGATGAAGTGAACTCATTTAACCGGATCAAAGTCCCCTAGGTTGGTTGGAGCAAGCACTCTGACATCCTTAGAGACTCTGGTTACTTCGAACATTTCAGGTGTCCTTGCCTCTACAGAAGAAATTCCGGAACATCAAAAGGACATTACAACTGATCCTAGTGTGATGGTTAACACTTCTATTCCTGAACCGGCTCCGTCTACAGCCGATTCGGAAGGTGTTACTCCCCAACCGTCTACTGCTGCAGAACTTACATCTTCTTCGGCACCAAAAATATTTTACGGACCTAACAGTCTGCCTCTTCCTCCTGGATTGATTGCCATAGAAGAGATTGTGGAAGATCCTCCATCTAGCACTCCAATGTAACTTGGAGTCAAGATTGCCCTGTATCCTTCTTCATCAGAAAATATTCACCCGCCCTCAGAAGTTCCTGAAGAATCGCTGAGGAATATTTTGGATAGGCTTAATATGTTTGAACAACCGTCAAAATCAAGGACTGTGTCACCTAACACAGCAACAACAGAAGCTCCTTTTGCTATTCCGATGATGTTCACCAGCGTGCCATTTGTCCCAACCAACTTTCAATCGCTAGATGGAGTCCATCCAGGGGCTATTTCGACAATATGGACTGTTCTTGTTTGTTCGTCTGGAATTATATCTAGAATCTCTTATGTTGAGTCTCAACAAATTGATCCATCACAAGGTCAATTTGGGCAAACTGGTCCCCAAAGTCAAATCATTCCTTTGAGTACTGGATTACCATCGTATGGAGGGCCGTATACCCTTTCATTGTCTTCCTCGGAAGGAAAACCATGCGTGAGTTCACAACAAAATTTGGGTTATGCTGGAATCACAACTAGCAGTTGGATGCCAATCTTGTCACAACAACCAAGAATTGTATGCTCAATACAACAAAGTATACCTGTGAAAAACATCCCCACTACGTCGGCTATTGTGGCAGTATCGCAAGTTCACCAGTTGTATGCCAACCTCAAGTTTCGCAGGTTACAATACAACAATCTCTTGTACCTCCGACACAACCACAATCACCAACTAGAGGAATGGCGCAGGTTCAAATGGGGAACACCAATCCCCATCTTGGTCAAACAGTGAGTACTAGACAACAGTCCATGGCTTCGCAACCATGGCTAGTGAAATATCAATAACCGCAATTCCAGCAGGCTTACCAAGGATATGAGCAACAAGTCTTTACAAGTAATGGAAAGCCATATCATAATGGTTATGACCATCAACCTTACCAAAGTTAGCAACATCAAATGCATTATGCTGGTATGCAAAGACCGACTACTCAAACAATTCTGTCTTATCCTAGGTGTGCTCAACCAAGCCTGAATCAACAGTTGCCTTTTGTGGCAACTTTAGAGTTACCGGATCTGAGTCGACTAACGAACGATCCAATTGCGTAAGCCCCTTGGTGGCCGACGATTCCACATAAACTTTCGTCGGATATTCCTAAATTTAATGGAAATCTGAGTGAAGACCCGTCGAATCATGTGATGACCTTTCATCTATGGTGTTCATTAAACACTCCCAATGATGATTCGATTCGGCTTCGCCTCTTTCAACGCACGTTAACTGGTCTGGCAAACAAAGTGGTATATCGAACTGCCTAGAGCTTCGTTTGATAACTTCAGTACCCTAGCCACAACCTTTTTAACCCATTTTCAGTTACCTATAAGGTACGAAACAGGAACTGAGCTACTTACCAATTTCAAACAAACGATGACCACTCACATATCCGATCATATTCATGAGTGGCGACGTCGTCGTGGAATGGTAAAACATATGTTCCTGATCAGCTATTGGCTGAATGGTTTATTAAGTCATTGTTACCCGCTATTGCAGAAGATGTGGCAAAGGAGGAGTCGTCACTAAAGAGCAAGTTATTGCTCGTGCACAATATCTAGACTTGATCTATACTCAATTTGGCATGCTCTACAATAAAATCCATGATGCTCCTAGACCAGATTTTTCCATTCCTTCGCCTCCTAAATCAAACAAAGACTCTCATGCCAGCGACGGTGTGATAGGTACGACAAGCACTAAAACCGTGAAGGCTACATCGAAAAAGGCCCGCACGGTTTCGAGTCAAAATACAAATGAGGAACTTCTAGCCTAGGAAGTAAATGCCATGTCAACAGAAAAATGAAAAGAACCCAAGCAGCGAGGAAGAAAGAAGAAAAAAGAAGGGAAGAAGAAAAACCAGGAGGACTCATCTCCTAGAAAATATTCTGCAAACCCTTCTGGGAATGTGAAACCAAAAAATCCATGCGGTATATGTGACGAGAATCACTGGACCAGAGAGTGTCCATATAAAGAAGAACTTAGAAAATTCTTCAAAAGTTCAAAAACCTCGGCTGTACTGACTCATCCATTTCCAAACCCAAGAACAAATCTGGTTGCTAGCGAAAATGCTTCCCCGTCCCAAGTGCTAATGTTGTCAGTTTCAAAGCAACTGAATGATGCTCTAATAACGACAAGGAGTAAAGATTACGGGAATCCACAGATATTTAACAACAAGGATAATGATCAACCTAGTAGTTCAAAAACAACTTCAGCCAAAGTTGTACCACCCATCATTCCTGAATTAACAATAAAACCACCAAAGGGAGTAATAAACAAATCGACGTTTAATCCTCGTGCTCGAGCAGCACAACACTATAATATAGTGGAGGATTTAGCTCAATCTCCATCCGCAATGTTGACTCTTGAGGTACTGCAAAATTTCCCCTCCCAAAAGCAGGCTTTATTATCAGCAATACGTGGGATTGACCCAATGGATTCCAATCTTGTATCTTTTAATCATAAAGGATACAACCCTCAGTTACCAGCTCAACTAGATTTCCTCATTCAAGTGAAAGCCCTCAACAAAATTGTTCATAGAACAATTGGGGGGGCATCCACATGTATCATGTCGATGAGTTGCTGGAAAACTCTAGGGTCTCCTCCCTTGTCGCGATCATCAATGACATTGAAATTATTTGATGGACGAACATACACCCCGTATGGAATACTAAGTAACTTGCAAGTCGAACTGGGGGGAAAAACAGTAGAAATTGATGTTGAAGTCATCGATGGAAATCTCCATTACAAAATCCTACTCAGAAGACCCTGGATATATGCCATGGCAGCCATTGTGTCGACCTACTTTAGGAAAATTGCATTTCCTTCCCAAGGAGGAATTACAATCATCGACCAACAAACTTTTTTCCCCAACAGTTCGCAAGTTACGGGAAGCATTCCAATGATCCATGGAAGCCCTAGCATGCTTCATAATATCGGAGTAGGCCTACTAAAAGAACCTACGTTAATGGGAACCTTTACCCTACTGCCTCCTACAAATTTAGTGGAAGTGGCTAATGTAGGAACTTGTAATATGATATCTTCCATTCAAAATATGTCAGAAAACGATGTTAAAATGGATCATTCGCAAGTTTTTCCTCTAACCCCACTAGAAATATTACAGTAATCAATGTTTTCAGCATGGGAGGCAAAACCACATCAACGCTCATCGAGTGTTTGGATAGATAGGTCCAAGGAATATGACACCCCTTCAGATCCTTGGTCGTAAGTACACTCTACAGACGAAGGAATCATTCAAATGATGATGATTGATGGGGCACCATGGGAAGAATACCACCATCATTCCCATCTTCTGAACTGGAAAGAAGATAATTTCGGTGACCTACACCATCCTTTAGTATTTGATTTTCGACAAATACTGTAAATACGGTGGATTCCGAGAGAAACCTATCCAATATCGAAGAGACTACTTCCATAAGTATCTCAACCAAAACAGATGTTGTAAAGAATATTCATTTTGGCAAATCTTGTTCTTCTTCAGAACTGGCAATATATAACGCTCTCTTTCGCGAGTTTAGAGATGTCTTTGCTTGGTCATATGATGAAATGCTAGGTATCGACTCAAGCATAGTTGAACACAAAATTAAAATGTATCCAGATGTCAAACCGATACGACAGCGGCTAAGGCAAGTGCACCCCAAGAAAGCCGTTGCCATCAAGGCAAAAGTTGAAAAACTCCTCCATGCTGGTTTCATTTACCCCGTTCCTCTAACCGATTGGGTATCGAATATTATTCCTGTGATGAAAAAATGAGGAACGATTAGAGTGTGCATCGATTACAGGGATGTAAATCAAGCTTGTCCAAAAGACAACTACCCTGCACCCTTTATCGACCAGATAATTGATGAATGAACCAGATGCGAAATCTTTTCATTTATGGATGGATTTTCCGGGTATAATCAAATAAATATCTGCCCATAGGACCAGTCAAAGACTGCATTCATTTGTCTGTGGGGCACATTCGTATATTGCAAGCTACCCTTTGGTTTGAAGAATGCAGGGGCAAATTTTCAGAGAGCAATGAACTATGCTTTCCATGACATCAAAAACATCGTTCAACCTTATCTCGATGATCTCCCATCTCATTCACGAAAGCGGACCGATCATCCGCGCCATTTTAGAGCGATATTTCTATGTTGTCGACACTACAAAATACGACTTAATCTGCACAAATGTGTGTTTTGTGTAAGTTCTGGTCATTTACTTGGCTTCGTAGTCTCAAAGGATGGGATTCGTCTCGACCCTTGCAAGGTTCAGGCAATCATCGATTTGCCTCCACCTTCAAACTTGCTTCAGATTCAGAAACTCCAAGGGAAAGCAAATTTTGTCAGGAGGTTCATTCCAAATTACACCGAACTAGCTAAAGGTTATACTTGTCTATTGAAAAAGGAAGCACCCTTCGTTTGGGACCAGGTCGCGCAAGCCTCCTATGATGCTTTAAATAAATATCTAATACAAGCGTCATTAATGTATGCTCCTGATTATCAAAAAGACTTTAACCTGTATCTGGCTACAATAGATACGACCATAGCAATGGTTTTAGTTCAAGAAGACAATGGAATTGAACATCTTATATATTATTTAAGCTGAAAATTAAATGATACGGAAATGAAATAATCCTCCGTTGAAAAGCTCGCCCTCGTGGCTGTTCAAGAGATACAAAGATTTCGACACTACGTCCTCTTCAGAAAAACTACCATTTCATCAGATTGCAACTCCATGAATTATATATCGTCGCGACAGTTGCTTGGGGGCAGATATTCAAAATGGATAGAAATTCTACAAGAGTTCGATTTGGAATTCAAAAAATCCAAATCAAAGAAAGCCTTGGTATTCGCGGAGTTACTATGTGATCTCCCATCGTCGTCCAACGATGCAACATCCGAACAAGCAATCGTGGATGAAAATTTGTTTTTGATATCTTCAAGCGATATGTGGTATGGAGATATAATCATTTATCTCCAGACACAAACATATTGGTCTAATACCTCATGCTCTGAACAACGACGTATTCGATACCAAGCAAAAGACTATGTGATCGTCGGTGATACTCTTTACCGTCGTGGTATCGACACAGTTCTGCGGAGGTGGCTCACCCTTGAGGAGGCTGAAAAAGTCCTGAATGACTGTCATTCAGGTGCATGTGGGGCGCATCAATCTGGTTATTCTACGACGCAACAAATTTTGTGAGCAAGATACTTCTGGCCAACAATGTTCAAAGATTGCATAACCAAGAAGTTGTCATGCTTGCCAAATTTTCAATAGCAAAGCTAGAAGACCACCCGCACCGCTGCAATCAGTGGTAGCTGTTGGGCCATTTTCCAAATGGGGCATAGACTTCATGACATGTAACCCCAGCTCAGCCGGGGGGCATGGGTACATCATAGTCGCGGTAGACTATTTTACCAAATGGGCCAAGGCGATGCCTATAATAAACAACATCGGCGAAATGACTGCCCTTTTCTTTTTTAATCACGTAGTCTCTAGATTCGGCGTTCCATAGGCCATAGTCACAGATCATGGATCACATTTTCGCAATCACATGATGGTTGAGTTGGCTGCCAAATTAGGATTGTCCCACGACAGCTCTACTCCGTACTATTCGCAAGCTAACAGACAAGTTGAGGCAATCAACAAAGTCCTAAAGCGCTTGTTGCAAAGGATGATCGGAGTCCACAAATGGGATTGACACCTAATCCTGTACTCGGCCTTGTAGGCATACCGGACATCGGTAAGAAATGCAACCAGATTCACACCTTTTCAATTGGTGTACGATCTGGAAGCAATCTTACCGGTTCAATGTGAAATCTCATCCCTCAAACTCGTAGTCGACCTTCTCCCTGGAACCTCAGAAGAAGAGGCTCATTTCTTGGAACTATTCCATTTGGATGAAACCCATCGTGATGCAGCTTCGGCTAACAAAGCTCATAAGAAGCGAGTCAAAGCACGGTTTGACAAGAATGTTAAACGTCACGTCTTCTCAGAAGGTGACCTGGTCTTACTTTACGACCAGGAATCTGATAAGTTGGGAGCAGGGAAATTCAAATCATTATGGATAGGTCCCTATATTGTTAAGTGAGTATTAGCAAAAGGAGCCTACGAGTTGATGGACTATGATGGGATTCCACTGGTGCAACCTCGTAATGGGTTGTACCTCAAGCGTTACTATGCTTGATTTTGCATAGTAATCCGCATGCTTTTGTTAAATTTTTGTTTTCGCCAAGAGCATTTAGTTTGGTTAAATAATCCACTTTTTGCATTCTTTGCAAATGTCAAACCTACTGGAATCATTCATTGGATATGCTGACGGAGCAAGTCGTAGTTCGCGAAACCTGTCTTCTATGGCATGGGCCATTTTCAATCCTAGCGGCGAGTTAGTAAGTTTCATAGGAGTGTGTATTGGTCGGTCTACGAACAATATCGCTGAATACAGTGCATTGATAGAACTCCTTTCTGATGCCATCACACATGGCATATGTCGACTTGTCGTCAGGCTAGACTCACAACTCGTCATTCTACAACTCACCGGCATCTATTCTGTACGAAATCCAGCTATCTATCGCATGTTCCTAAGGGTCAAAATTTTGGAAAGACAGTTCGATTTAATCCAATATCAACATATTTCCAGAAGTTTAAACACATTAACAAAATCATTGGCAAATTATGTGTTAGATAGACATTTGAGACATTTATAAAAGGAAGCATCACATCAATACATGGAGCAAAATTATGTAACTTAACTAAAATAAAGCTCCGAAAATCAAAAATATATTTCATGACTGTTTATCGTCTATACATAATGTTTTGTAACCAAGACAAAATCTGTCAAATGACCCAAAACTCAAAATTCTAGGGGACTCCCTAGTCTAATGATGCTGGTGATAACAAGTCACCGCCTGTGCAATCATGCGTAAGAGCCTAGTCCATCGGCTCGGCACTCCAATAGTATGTCGCTGCAAACGCAGAGGCAAATTGTTGTTCCTCACATCCGGGATACCAAGGGTAAGACCCTCGATTTGGTCCTGTGCTGAAAGAGTCTCGACCATATCAAAGTCGCGAAGGATGGCTTTCCCAATAGCCTCTCCTGCTGGAGCGGCCGTTGGGTCTCTACGACGTACTGCCGGTCGAACTAGTCCAACATCTGCATGAGCACATGAGTTTTGATTAGTCTCGATCATAAGAATATAAGAACATTATAAAGAACAATGAACAGAGATATGGTCAGAAAAATTACCCATGGCACCCCACTGCTTGCCAACCGGCAGCGCCAAGTCCGGATCACCTTGAAAATCCATACCAGCATATGGGAACCTGGCATAAACCATCTCCTGATGATCGAACCACTCGAAGAAGGTCTCAGAAAAAGAAATCTGTGACTGGCCAGCATACTGAGACATGAGGTCAACCCATCTCTGCATCCATGGTTCAGTCAGTGGAGGTAGGCCAAAAGAAATGTACTGCGGCTGCATCAGTGGGATTCTCTCCAAGGCGAAAGCGGTCAAAATAGAACCATAACCAAAGTTCTTGGATCTTCCTCTTTTCACCTTGGTAAATTGTTCTTTCATCATAGAGAGTACTGCATCACAGCAATTGAACACCTTCGGTTCAAGGCATTCCAAAGCATACTGCATGTAAGATCTGTTGGCTATGTGAAGAGCAGAACTACCAGCCAGTCTAGCAAAAGTGAACAGAATGGTCCGCAAGGGCCGATCAGTGACATCTCGGATATTGATCTTGCCATCCGTACTCGGCTGAGATCCCTCTCTGCAATGCCGGCGAATGTACTCCCTCACGGAGTCACCCCCACGGGTGGAGCCTGATAATGAGAGAGGGGCACCATGCCTCGATAAATCGGTCAGAAAATAGATGTCCATGATTGTCAGGGGGATCGATTTGCCCCTAATCTGGAATACCTGGTTGGTAGGATCCCAGGCATTGAGGAAATATTGCAACAAACTGATTTGTTGCCTCATGCTAGAGATATGGAAAAACTTTAGCAAGCCACAGTTCCGCAATGCAGCTACTGTGCCCAAATCATGTAAAGCAACAACATCCTCTTCTTCATGCTCGCGTTCTCGCCAGGTAACGACCATTTTGGTCCGATGAATCTCTGAAAAACAAACAAGAGAAGAGTCAAGATCTTCATTTGGTAAAAAACAGGCAAAAATCCATGAGGAAAGTGTGCAAAACATTTCCTCCTTGCGCCCATCGCACACCAGAAAGTGTACTAGGAGCGATGCATACTGACTAGTCAGTGGGAAGATCAGTATGCATCGCACCTTTCGATTAAGGAAGGGTGCGATGGTCCCAGGGCGAGTTCTTCAAACCCCAGAGGCTTAGCAGAACAAGGAAACAAGCTCAGAAGCCAAAATGAAAGGCATGCAATTGAAGAGCACAAGTTTAGCTCCCGGAATCCGCTGGTGAAAATCATGGGGGAAAAGCACCTCCAGAGCTCCAACAAACCAAATTCAAATGAAATGGTAAAATGAGAGGTAAAAGTCACTTTTAATTTACCATGCACATAATTCAAAGTAAAATACTAGTGTTCTTAACTCATTTATCAAGCATATGTTTTCATTTCTAATCAGT
>APFE030602946.1:20865-40543 GCA_000404065.3 Pinus taeda | reverse complement strand
TTTGTATTTTATAGAGAAGTGTTGTTGGTTTTCTGGTGTAAATTCATAGTGTTGGGTGATCTAAGATTTACTTGAGGTGAAGAAGGGCCTCCTAGCCGGAGGATGATGCTGGGTCAGAACATATGGTTGTAATCCTCTTGCTACTTTTCATCTTAATAAAGCTATTCTAGTTTTCTTCCATATTCTTGTGTACTTGTTTATATATGCATTTATATGGTTAACACACATCTGGTCCTGTGTTATTTATGAATATAGATCTTTGTTTCTTCGATAGTAGTATGTTGCTGTGATTCCACAGGTTCTTTTTGAAGCTGGGTAGACAAAGAAGAAGCGGAGAAGCTCTATCAAGAAGGAGAGGAAATTAAGCACAAGACTAAGGTTGGTCTTATTGGTTCTCCTCTTGTTTATTTTCATAAAAGAAAACAAAAGTAGACTTTACCTGTTTGTTTCTAAGATAGCCACCCATCTTAGTGCGAATAGCAGCATCCGAGTGGACACTATTCCCGGTAAAACTAGGGTTTGTTAAAAATAATTTAGAGGATGCATCTGAAGTATGAGCTTATATGAAAAGCATATGTTATCCTCCTCTAGATTGTGAAAAAATAAAGAGGTACTTTCCAGTAATGGTGTGGGGAAATTGGGAAAGGATATTCATTTTACGTTCATTATAAAGACAATATGTTTCTTTGGAACACGACACTCTGTCACAGCTATATCTGGGTTAAGAAATCCATTTGTCTTACATTTAATCAAACCCCATTGGAAGTCTTTAGCTGGTTTGGTATATTATCGTTGAGTCAAATGTTGCCAAGTCAATTTTTGTGTCGCTATGTGTTTAAGCGAAATTTAACCCTAGTTCATGTTCCTTTGCAAATTTTAGCCTTCAATCACATTGGCCATCTCTGAGTCAGTCCTTGCAAACTATTATTCAAAACTTGACATTGTGTTTTGTGTCATAGCTTTCCTGCGACGGGTCTCTTCCTGTCGACTTTAGCTCATTATCTAAGAAGTTGATCTAGAAACCTTCAGTACCTTGAGGCATTCATGCCTTAATGGAAGGTTTCTTGATTTTGATGATAGGTTATCATCATTTGCCTTCGATCAAATGATTCTATGGGTGTTCGACTTTAGATCATCTTTTCACACTCTATAGATTGTACTGAGAGTACATTGAGAGCCATTTTCATTATTTGTGGTTTCTCTTGCACTTGCTAACGGTTCACACCATTGACCGGTAATCAAGTGGTTTCTACTATTTTCGACTTCAAGACATTCACTGACATGGCTAGATTCGTACTACGGATCAAGAGATGGAGATCAAGACCCTAGATCTAGTTTCATCTATCCAGGCTTCAAGGAGTTATATATTCAAGATTATGTAGAAAAATTCATAGCTGGTAGCTACGCCCATACCGTGTCTACTATGGATATGATTCTTGAGTTTTTCGTACTTGTTCATTGAGTTAGTTTTACTTTAAGTATGAGAATGCCTACCTCAGTGATGATTATATATTACATTGTAATCCTTGAATGTTTCTTTCAAGTTTCTAACCATTGCTTCTGATACAATATTTGGCATGATAAAGCACTTCAATATTTAAAAAACTACTTTTCAGATTTCACACTTTAGGGGGCAATTTGTTACATGTAATTTTGTCACCATGACACTTAACTATTAAAATGAATCTCTCACCATCCATAAACATGTTCCATTACACTCCCTTATAGTTAAAACAATCAAAAACCCTTGAAGAAGATGTGAATTTTGGGTAAAATGGCTTTATAACGCGTTTTATATGACCTACACACTTTTCCTAGTCAATTTCCACACTTTTGAAGTTTATGTCACTGAAACCTGTGCAGAACTGTGCTCTGTCTTCTGCTATAGACTACACACACAACTCAAAGAAAAGTAAAAATAAAAAGTGAATTCCAGAAGCATTGTTGGATGAATATAGCCCAACCAAAAGCTTCTAGGTCATATCTATTCGAGCCATACCCCTCAGAACATGGAGCTAATTCCCTCTCATCAAGGAACCCTAATCCCACAATTAGAGGATATCATCCTTCTCTTTTGGATCTGAAACTTCTTCCTCTTGACCTATAAATTGACTACATGCTAGAGGGATTGGGAGGTTAAGAAAATATACACTTATGCTATTGGATTTAGATTAGAAGTTTTATCATCTAAGGATAGGTTCAGAGGCATTTCGGAGGAACCTCATAACATCAAGGCAAAGGTTGTATGTCTCTTCTTTATCCTTGAATTAATACAAATGAATCCTTTTTTCCATTTTATTGTCTTACTAAAATGATGAATGATTTGTGTCTCTTTTGATATATTAAGATAATTCAAATTTATAATCTCCTTGGTCATTAGATTAAGCTTGTTTGAATTGTTATGTTTCATATGCCTTTGATATTTCGTACGTCTGTGATTGCAGGCCTTTTTGAGCATTGAGAAGCTACATCGAGACAGAGCAAGGATCTCCATCAAGCATTTCACAAATAGGTAAGAGGCTTATCCTACTCCTGTATTTACAATTAAAATGAAGTAAGCTTAGGAAAATAACTATTCAATTGTTTGTTTGCTTCTAGTTTCCTTTATGATCTAGGGAGACCACTCTTGTCACCAAAAGGGATTTATCTGCCTAACATACACTTAGACAAATTTTGGTTATAAAATGAACCCATTAAGGAAAGAAGCACATGGCCGCACTCTTATGCCTCAATCCTGGATCCTTCATTATTTGGAAGTGCACCATGCACCATCCTAGAGTGCATAACGCACTCCTCAAGCATCATTCCCCTTCCTTGTTCTAAACTGCACCCTTTGAGAAACCAAGTCTTCTGTTGAGCACATTCCTTTGACTCAAAGAAGTGTTCCATTCTTAAGTGCATGAGCACACCATGAAGGCCTTAAACTCCACCCTTCAACCTTCCATAATGCACCATGCACCATCTTGACCCTTTGAGCACATGAGCGCACTTTGAAGGCATGAAGCTTTTTCCCTCATCCTTCAGACTTACGCGACACACCTTCCTTTACCTTTTTAAGTGCATGAGTGCTCTCTGAAGGCACGAAGATTCATCCTTTAGCCTTCAGATTTGTTCCATGCACACTCCTTGGTCTCTTAAGTGCATGAGCACATCCCAAAGGCATGAAGCTCCATCCTTCAACCTTCAGGTGTGTTCCGTGTGCCCTCCTTCTCTCCCTCGAGTGCACAACACACATGGGAAGCTCAAAGCCTTCTCCTTCATCCTTTAGACTTGCGCCATGCACCCTACTCTAATGGAATCTTTCTCTTGAGTGGAAGAGTGCATGCCAAATCCCTAAAGTCTCTTCTCTTAAGCTCTTCAGCCTTTTTAAGTGCACCCTTGTGCCCATAATCTCTCCTCGTTCTTTGTAACCTCACTAGTAAGGCATGAAGAAAACAATTTCATAAAACATGTTAGAATAGGATGTTTTTAGGCTAATGGTTGTTTTTCATGAGTAATTGCAGTTACAAGTATTCCAATAACAACATGAAAAACACACATGAAGAATATCAGGAAAATAAGGTAAACAAAGGAAACTACGAAGAACAGAGAACACATTGAGGTCTTGATGATCGAAGTACCCTAAAAGATCCATAATATCAAAGACCCTTTGGAGCGTGAAGACATCAAGGATCATAATTTTTATGAATAAAAACACACAAGTGGTAGCCATGCTACCATTTAAGAAATTCCATTCCATTCATCACTATTAGTCCCAGTCATCAAAGATAGTAACATGTCACATATTCATCATATGATGATGTGGAAGTTATGATGTAATTATTGTAAATACAAATAAGTGGAAGTCCACGAGTCATGTATGGAAAAAAGAGTCATTGAAGTCCAAAAAACATATAATACCAAGAGTCATATGTAATTTCAAAGGTCATTTGGAATTGCAAAGGTTGTAGAAGTCCAAAGGTCATTAGGAGTTGGAAAGTCAAGAGTCATGGGGATGTGAAAGGTCATGCTTCAAGTTATAAAAGTATCTTCATTACTAATGCAAAAGACTTTTATCCTTGAGTTCTCCCTCAGGGCATTAGAGAGATAGAGTTAGTACTTTTGGGGAGCAATCAGTGGCTCTAACACTCCACTATTGGAGCTAGTGATGTTCATTGTATTTATGTATCTTGGATTTTTCGCTTAATATTTGCAGTCTTTTGGCGAACATATTTTCATACATGGATTATGGATATTTTAAGATTATTCTTTGAATGTTTATGATTCATGTTCGTTTTCACATGTACTGAAGTAATTGAACTATTTCAGTGTCTTTGGTGCTTAACTTATTGGAAATGTGTTGTAATTCTTGTAACGATCGTCACATCTATGTGAACTATTTCACTTGACATTAGACGAGCCTTTTTCATGTGTGCGTGTCTCCATTAGGGTATTACTATTACTTCTATCTTAGAGGCTCACTTTATTTCCCCTCTGTAGTAAAAGAAACTTGATACATATGAAATCAAACACTCACAAGGAACACTTTCTTGCTCATTCAAAAGCACATGTGTACGTCTCTGTTGTGCTAACTGCTAAAGCCAAGGCATATATTTAAGGAAACAGTAGTCAGGCCGTATTTCAAATAGGACTCCTACACCAAACAATGTGAGGTCTATTTTGGAGCTCATGTCAAGGAGATCCCTTATATGTTGGTGGTCTCCAACACCATCAACAAGTGGCTAATCATTCACTATTTTAAATCTCCAAACAAAGCATGTTATGCACTTACTCTAACAATTGTTAGAACTCCTTTTACAGTCTGATATTCATCATTAAAAGAACGTGTTAAATCCCCATTTCTTATAAGTTACGTTTCTCTTGATTTGAGAAAGATCTATATCTTGGTCTAATCAATATTGGTTAAATTAGAATTTGTTTTGTTGCTTGCATTTAGATTAATATGATTTTTTTTTTAGAAGTCTCCTTATATAGGGGCATCCTTAAGTGTGGCTTGGTTGAGCCCTTAATTCAACTTGACGATTAATTTCTTACAAGCTAGCAGTAAGAGAGTAATTATGATATATCTCTTCTTGTTGATAGTTAATTAGTAGCATCACAAGTTAGCGAGGAGAGTGAGGGGGTTACCGAACCGAATAGAACTAGTTAGAGACATCTTTCAAATAGATAAGATACTAATTTGGGACTTTGACCGGGTGGCCTTCCCAAATGTTGATTAGGTCATTTCTGGCCATCAACATTTTTGGCACTAGAAGGAGGGCCAACAATAAATTGTCATTTTAAGCTTTTAATTTAAAGTCTTTGAAATTTTTATAATGACTCCTTCCAACCGACATCCTTGGATTTGTTTTTCTGGACTTCCGCCAGCCACCACTCCAATAAAGGTAGTCAATATTTTGTCTAAAGCTAAGTTTAATGGTAAGACTTCTGCTTTTGATCATCTCCTACAGTTTATTTTAGATTCTAATAATTTTTATATTGACAAAGGTGTCATTTGTAGGATATTCACTCTTACTTTGACAAGTACTGGTGCTAATGATTACGAGTTTCCTTTGTACACATTTGTTATGAGTTTTCAAAAAACAATCTTCAGTCTTTTTAGCAATATAATTGCGAAAAGGTTTGTGATTAGTTAGAAGCATTGTGTAGATTGGAAGGTGAGTCTTTGGACAATTTTCTAATTCAATTTAAATTAGTTTGTTGACAAATTTGATTCAAAGATTTTCTTCTTGCGTTTCAGTTAATAGGATGGTTTAAACATTTAGTGTCTTTTCCCTATAATTTTAACAATTGTAGGGAACCAGAAGATATGACATTTGTTGAAGATTCAATGGATCAAAATAGCAAGGTTAATCCACTACAAACAAAAATTTCAAATTCTGCCAACAATCAATTTCAAGAAATAATAAATGTTGGTATTGAAAATGTTGTCACCAATCAATCAACTGCTTATAACCAAAACAATTTCATTGATTCAAATCATGCTTCTTCTATTGAATTAGAATATCAACATGCAACAAACTTAACAGGGATCAAGAAACAAACAAATTAACAAGAAATAATGCAAATCAAAATTTCCAGTGATATACAAACTGCTACAAATAATTCTAAAAATTCTCTTGCTAAAATCAATGATCAATCACAAATTTCTAAGCAGCCTAACATTAATTTTCAAGTCAGTCAAATACATGTCCCTCATGAGGTTCTTCAAAATAATAGCAAATCTGATTTTTGTATTGAGCAAGACATTGATCAACAATCCAAAATATGCAATAACACAAACGAGGAAGACTTTCAAATATGTATTCGAGGAAATGAACAGATTTCTTCAAGTAGAGAAATTTTGAGGTAAATATATTTAACTTCTTATTTCTTTCTCTATTGTGATTTTTTTGGTAACAATAATTCCATTGTTAATCAATCAATAGTCCCTCTAGATACCAATTTAATTTTAGAAAATAGAGGAGTTGTCACAAATTTAATTAGTAATGAATTATTGGTAAATTCTGATTAGCATAGGGAAAATATAATTACCCATAATTTCAACAATTATATAAATTCTCTTAATTATGCAATTAATCATTTGCTTGGGTCTAATTTATCTTATGAAAAGGAAGAGAACATTATTGAAGTCAATTATAACAATGATTTGAAGGTTGAGAATGTTTATTTTCTTCACCCTTTGGTAATAGTTATGTCAAATTCTCATAATCTTAATCGTTCGAGTCCAAATATATTTGAAGATGAGGAGAAAACCAATCCAATAATTGTTCTGACACTTTCTTATTTTCAAACCTCAAAGCATTGTGATGATTTCATTATTCAAGAAGCTGTCCCAATGGTTGATTCTTACAATGATGAAGTTTCTTTTTTTGATCATGAGCCTGCAAGTTTTCCATTTCCACGAGTGGATTCCAATAATAATTTTAATCTCATTATTTTGGTTGACACTTGTGGAAAACAATTTTTTATAAACAAACCCCAGCTATGTTGTATTATTAGTTGTAACATTAATGTAAATTATAATTTGATGTTTCTTCATTTTCCTCAGTTTGAATTTAATTTTCTTTCAAATTTTTTGGATATATTACGCTAGCATTTTGAGAACTTAGGCTCTGAACACTTATTAGATGCAGTGATGGGCATACATGAAAATCAACTTCAAATATTTAACCATGAGCATCAACACCTCCTATTTTTTCAATTTTATTTGATGTGCATTTTAAATCAATGCATGCCTTCTTTTCAAATGAATCCTTTACAAGTTCTAGCACTTGAGACTAGATTATTACAAAGTAACTAGTATTTTATTTTTTCCAAAAAGATTCTTAAATGTTTATTGGGCTTTCATTCGCACTTCGTTGATTCATTTGATTTTTTTGGAAAGTTCAATCTCACATAAGAATTTTAGTGATGTTTCTTCTTTTGTACATAATACTAACTCTTTTTCACATGCTTCATCATTTGAAGATATATTATTTAAATCTAGCATGCTATATTCTCCCCTAAATATTTTCCAATCAATTATAGTTATTTATCTAAATTACTATGATTCGATTGGAATACAATTGGAAAAGATATTTCAAGGGAGAAGTATTGTAAGTGAATTTATTTTGTTAGATTCTTTAGAGGTATAAGTACATAAAAGCATGAAATTTTTTTCAATACTTTCTCTGCAATTTTATTCGTGTTGTTGATTTTTGACATTTTTATATGTGCACAAATAAAACTGAGGGAATGGCTTCACTGGAAGTATGATTTTTACTTAGTATTTAATCTACCTTATTAGATTGAGTAGGATTAGTTTAGTTAGTTAGTTTTTATTTTATTTCTTTTAATATTACATAGTTTTGAATAAGCAAGTAGTGAGCCCAAAGTGTTTCCTTGATATCCATTCCATTTCCTAGAAATATGCATTCCACAGTTTTCACAATGCATTTCTAAATAATGGATTTTACCATTTGTTACGGAATGTTGAAGTGGATGCAAATTGTTGACTCATTACTTAGCATTTTGCTTAGATTGAATAAGTTGATGATTTTGAACATATGCAAAGTCTGAGAAAATGCTTGGGAGAATGTTAAGATCTATGAGGTAAACTTGCAATTTAATTCTTCTAGGGATGCCTATATGTTCATCCTCATTTGTTGTTAGTTTTGATTTCAACAATCGTTTCCCATTTAGTCATATTTTATTTCTTATTTCTGTGTAATTCTTTTTGCATTTCTTCATCATCTTGATTTGGAGACTTGACTTTGTGAGAAAATTAAATTAGCTTTAGAATAAAGCAAGCATATAGCCATTTTCAAGTCGCAAACATGTTCAGGGAAGTATTTATTTTCTCATCATAATTTTTAGCTGTTCTATACTTTGCTATATTTCCTGTGTCTTGCAGATTTACAAAAATGAGACATGATCATTGATGTAGTTTAAATCAAGTGTTTGACTCCTTCCTAATCTGATTTCCTAAGGACCTTCATCATCCAGTGCTATAAATAGAAAATTAATCAAAGGGCCTAAAAGCAAAGGAAAATCACAAAGAATCCTACGAAAGTTGCAAAAATAATCACGTCCATGGCTTTATCTTTATTATTTCAAGGATTTTACATTTGTTGAGACCAAGATGAATCAAACATTTTCATCACACTATTTATCCTATATCTTCTCTCTTGGTTTGAGCCTTTTTTAACAATCCTGGGATGACTAAGTTCTTTTTGGATTATCCATTCTACGTTCTTTTTGGATTATCCACTCTACGTGGTGTGTGCACATGGTTCTTCATTGTTGTGCTTTCACTTGGCATTCGTTCTTTGTTTTCCATGTGAGCCTGGAGCCATCTCAAATGGGTTGTCTTCAGAGCATTCCTTCTAGGGTAACATGTACAGTTGGGCCCATTTTTTACCCTTACTTCATCCTCCCACATATTTCAGCTATCCTACTACACGGAAGCCCATATATTCTTAAAATTTAATTTTAAAAGTTTCTAGGTATGCAGGCTCCGGGTACCACGTCATCACGTGTTCTATTATGCGCGCACAAAAGGTTCAACTTACACTTACACAATATATGTATACACTACGTGACGACCCCCACTTCTTCTTTAATATCCTGCAAACCCAGAAGACCGTAACCTTTCCGAATTCCACTTTTTAATATCTTCCAGGAATCTGCGCTCCGTATACTCCTCTCTCTTCTCTAATAAGCCCACACCTTTTATACCCAAAACTTTATTCTAATTATATCTAGGCTCTTCCCATCTTGGCTGCTACAATTACGCTCACTTTTCTACTTCTCGCAAGCCTCCTGGAAGCATGACTAATTAATAAATTGCATTTCAAGTTTCTTTTATGCATTATAAGGTTATAATAAATAATGGGTCCTACCTTGCATTAGTGATATCCCTGATCTTCTCAAGCTCGAAAGTATTTCTAACTCACATTTGCAAACAAATCAGGGATAACTTCCTCTGGGCCACTACGACTCACCCTCTCCAATAACCTTGCTCTTAAATTACCCGGGTAGTTCTTTTTAGATAATTTTATCTACCTGCTGGTCTCCAACCTTCCAGGCTAATGCAATAGCTCATCCCTCATCCTGGATTTCATCATTCTGACCATTGTCTTAATATTGCATCATTTATTCTCTTTGAGACAATGCTTTCCAACTCACACCCATTTTTCAAATAAAAAACCAGAATTGTCATTACGGAGTATCCACTATGTTAATGCGACAAATTGGTAACCAAACACGAAATATGCAAAGGTTGTGGATCATGGTCAATGTTGTTTTTTTATTTTGGTTTGTTTATATATCGCTCCATTTTAGTGGTCATGCAGTAGTCCAAGTCCTCTTCACATATATATGCATAAACCACTATGGCAGAGTTGGGACTTTGGGATTGATTTCATGGGATTTTATGGCTATGTTTGGGGCTAGTATAAAGTCAAAGGTAACAAGAGGAATAAATGTTGCTACAATTTAAAGAAAAAAACAATTTCTTTTATGATGGTTTCTAATCCCTTGAACATGAGTTATTATTTTTCTAGCTTAATGCTCACTCTAGTTCAGATCCAATAAACCGATTATCTTGGGCAGATGAAAACTTCATTAAATGCAACTTCTTCATGCTTTTAATCCCAATTAAAATAAGAAGTTAGCTCTTTTTGGAGAAAATCAATATCTCTCAAGTAAATTTAAACGAAAATCTTCAATGGTAAGTCTCACATGCTCATTTTTATTTGTTATCATATTATTTATGTTTTTGGTTTCAACTTTATCTTTAGTGTTTTCTAATCTAAAACTCTGCTTTTGTAGGGCTTCGAGAATTGTTTTACACCCTTTCTTGCTCAAATTCGGAATTTGTTCTCCTCTTTTTGCTTGTTTTCAAGCTTTGGAAAGACAATTAGGATTCCAATCAAATTAGAAATCAACTAAATTGGGGGGTCTCTGAACCTCTAGTTTGTTTCACAACTCTTTTTCTAGAAAATAGTTACGATGTTTCCATAAAGGATTAGCTTTAGAATAGGAAAATTTTCCAGGGGATAAACTTCTTATTTAGCTTCATTTTATGTCATAACTGTTGTCTAGAATTATAATTTTTGTTTGAATAAAAGTCTAATCAATTAAACTTTATAAGATAACTTAACAAGATCTCAACTTAGGAAAAACTTGCATTTTGTCCCTCATGCTTGTTCCTTGGTTGAGACATTCTTCATAAATTGTCTTGTTGAAGATTTCTTTCGATTTCAGCTTTTCATTCAACTTATTGCTTTTAGTTTGTATCTCTTTTCTTCTTCTTTGGCAATTTTTGGAGTGTTGGTTTCACTTTCGCTTTGGATCAAATTCGGTGATATTACCAAGATATATATGGAAGACTTTTTCTTAACTAACGTTGGTCGACATGCACAATAACATTTTACTTTGTCAATTTTATGGGTTTTTATTTACCTTAAACGAACATCTTTATTGAAGTCTAAAGTCCTATTTCCTAAATTCTTTTCCCTTGGAGGAACATACATCTTTTCTAAGTGATAAGAGTTCATATTTTCAAGGAAAGAACTCGGTTGAGTCTAACTCAATAAATCCCACCCATTCCCCCATTTAACATAGAGGCGTATAGATTGATAGTTGTAGGGAAATATCCATTTCCTTAAAAATCTCTTGTACCACACCGCCCTCTTCAGCGAATTGCAAAAATAAATTTCTCTAAATAAAGTCTATCAAGATGGTGATAAAAGAGTGTTGAAATAATATATGTGTGGGAAGTACAAGTAAACCCGTTAGGGTACTAAACAAGCTTGCTAGAAGTGGGGCTATGCTTGTGTGGTACTAAGACAACTTTGTCGGGTCTATGGATGCCCGCTAACAACAAAGCAATGTCAGGTAAGGGAGGTTATTTATATTGATGGATATGTACTTTCTTTAAACTTCTTATCTATACATATGATGTCACCCATACAAGGTAAATTTAAAATTAATTATTTTCCTATAAACATGGATTCATGATTTTAGACTCAGTTTGTTTCAAATACTTATCTTTTAAGAGCTCATATTGGTTGATTAATTAATGTGGGACCCATGGGAAATGTCTTAATGTCTGAAGGCTTGATAAGATTCATCATTACAACATTTTCATAAATTTGAGCTAATTGTCGTTTAACCAAATATAGTTGCTTCTTCCCCACATGTCACCATTATTGTGGCAAAACAACAATCCCACATTTTTTTTACTCTATTATCTTCATAATAATAATAGGGACCCTCTATGTAAATTTTGGTCATATCATTCTTTTCGTTTGGTTAACTGTGCGAGATTTTCACTTTTATTTATTTATTTGCATTTTGATTGTTTTTTTGAGTGCGATTTATTACAAACTTCCCAACGACTTTAATATTGCTGAATTTGGACTTACAGTTTGCAAAAGACGCTTATTCAAAGCCTTAACATGTTTCACCACCTAGACTTGAAATGTACAAAAATATGTTTTACTTTTGTATAATTAATTTTTTTAATAATTTGTAAATAATATTATTTAATTTATTTATCTTACTCACTTTGATTAATTAGTTTAACCGTAAATAATATTTAATTTAATTATAAATATTAATAATAATTATATTTTATTAACTAACATTTAAAAAATTATATATATATAACACGTTAAAATTAAAAAATGTAACAAAATAATAAAATAGAAAATTAATACCGGGAGCCAGAAGAAATTTAAATTGTATTTCGAAGATGTTACGGGCATCCGGGGCTCCCAATCTCTCGTGACTTTTTGTATAATATGTATAATTCTTTTTGTATAACTCCTCTCTCCCCTCTTTATTTCTTTGGGGCTCCCGGGGCATCTGACGCTCCCTCCTTAATTTCTTATACTTTTAAATAAAGTTTGCTTATTATTAATAACTTTATTCATAACACATTTTGTATATAATATAATATTTTATTTGATAATTATTAATTTTAAATATTTCGTTATTAAATTTATAAAATTTAAATACATAGTTTAAAATTAGAATTTATTTAATTTTTATATTTAATGATTTGTATATTAATTTTAATGGGTATATATTAAAAAAAATATCAAAATATTGTCTAGATATGTATTTTCTAGTAGATAGATAGTTTTGACACTTTCATTGTAGAGAGTTATGTTTTGAGTTTTTCTTGGCAAAATGAGGGTTAGGATGACTCGTTGGAAAGCTCAGACCATGGAGCATAATATGGAAGCATTAAGTAATCCAAATATACTCATTTACTATCCCTGAAAATTAGTAGAAGTTGGAGCTCAAAATTTGTAACCAAAAAATTAATTTTCTAAGTTTAGGTTTGGAATTTGATTTGTTAAGAGTTTTGTTGTCGCAAATTCATTCAAGTGTGTCATCTTGGGCCAAAGAGATCATTAGAGCTATCAATAAGAAGCTCAATTATTTATTTATTTAATTGCATTTTAGTTGGAGATTTTTTTTTCCCAAGTTTTCGCATTTAATGTGAAAAATTAATTCATTTTATTTGAACTTTCATTGGATTTTGCAAGAGACTTGTTGGAGAGGATAAAGCTAAGGTACCTTGGAGAAATGTTATTGCACCAACAAATAAAAGAAAGAGGATTTACAACTCCAAAATAGATGGATTTGAACCACTTCCAACAACTATCTAGTTTTGACAGATTTTTTGTAAATTTAAGTATTGAGGGGTTTTCACAGTGCATTATTAATATCAGTTTTGAGAATGAGGAGGGGGTTCCTCTTCTTAGCAACTTAGAGACTCTAAGAACTTTTGTAAAGGGATTTTAAGCTATAGATAGGGAGGAAAACTCAGATCTAGGTTCTTTGGGGGTTTTCTTTTCAAGATCTAGTCTTTGTATTTGAGGCAGAGTTTGCACTATTGCAGCTCTCTCCAATGGCAGAGTTGATAGTATTGAAGAGGTTGTTGGAGATTCATCAAGAAACAAAGCAAGAGAATCGTTTTTATTGATTGTATTTGCAAGTAATTTTATTTGTAAAATGGAAATAATATTCTTTTCAATGGCAGATTTGTGTATACTATTTCATATTTAGCATTTTTGTTGATATAAGAATGATTTGTCTTTTTAGATTCACTATTTGATCTATTGGTATCATAGATCTATTATTGATTTTCATTTTTCTCAAGCATTTAAATCAAATTTCTAAGTAACTATCTACTCAGAAATTTTCCATCTAAAATTTATTTAATTGTCATTAGAATTAAGTGAACTTTTTTCCTAGTTTTAGTAGCTAATCATTCACTATTTTAAATATCAAAGCAAAGCATATTATGCGCTTACTATATAAGCTATTATAACTTCTTCTGCAATCTAATATTAATATTAGGCAGCGGATCCCCCACGTAACAGTTTTGGGGCTTAAAGCCCACAATTTTGGGTAATGGTACTGTAAAGGCTCTGCGAAGTGCGCAGAGCGTGAATTGTAATGAGTCAAGTCAAAGGGTTGTCTGCCCTCAAACAATGTAAGGTAATGAAAAGTGAGTCGGCCTATCCATGGTTTGCGGACCATGGGAATATATAAATAGAGCAAGGCTCAAGGGTAGAAGTCATCTTTTAGATCTGATCTGAAGTGATATGGGTTGTTGAATGTGATATTCGCTCTGAGTCTGTAAGTCTGAGTCGTGGGACATGGTAGTAGAAGAGGCTCTGTAGCTGTGTGCATAGAGGCCTGGTAGAGTTTGCAACTGTGTGCGTGGATCCCTGTAGTTGTGTGCGCAGGGTAGGAAGAGGATTGTAACTGGAAAAAGCATTAATAAAGATAAGTTAGTTTTGGAATATTGTGTATCTGTTTCTATATTTTTGTTTATGTATCTGTTTACAGTTTATGATTGCGCACATGTCTGTTTCTGTTGAATGGTAATTGGAAGTATTGGACCCACCTAATTTAATTCAAGATCTATAATAATATTAGCATAGTAAAGGGTAAGGAACATTCACGCTTGTCATCTAAGTCGCGCGAAGGTAGTGCACTAAATAGACAGCTGCGTGGAAGTAGCGCAACACATAGGATCGGTTCGCGACCTCTCCAGAACTCATCAAGACATCCCTAGGGTGTGGAAACCTGGTTCCAGCAACCTCCCATACTACCTCGGGTGAGACCTCAGTTCGCACTCCGTAGAATATTGTCGAAAAGGCCGGTAATTTCGGGATTTGTTTGGTTAACTCACGACTAAGCCTGGGTCAGGCCCCAATAAGCCAACAAATGGTTTCGTTGCTAGGACTGGGATCTGCCTAAGGGATGTTTGATGTCGGAACACTGGAACCCTACGAAGAAGGAAATTGAATATTGGTTGGATCAGAAGCTTCATGAGTTCGTAACAGAGGAGAATAGGACTCCACAGATATCTGAGAAGAGGTGGCTGGATCGCTATGTATATATGGAAATCCATGAGATCTTCTTCGCGACCTTCTCTTCGGAGCTGTATGATTGGATTGCGACATTAGCCGACAGCTAGGGAAGGTACAAGCTCGATCAACCAATAGTGTGGACTCTGGAGTTAGTGCGCAGAATAGAGGCATCAAAAGATAAGATCGCGCAGGCTATGGACCATTAGCTCAACCAAATAATAGGAGGGTTTATCACTGAGTTCGTGATAGAAACAACTGTGAGCTATAACGAAGCAGAACGATGTTTTCTCAAGAGACCGCGAGGTAGGTACATCAAATCCCTAAATACCTAGATTAAGATGTTGTTATGTGAAAAGCGGGTTATGTGCATACATTAATGAGTGGAGCAATGCGTAGCAGAAATATCACAAAGGGATATAAGGGTTAGGGAACAATCCTTTAATTTCACCTTTGTAGGAGAGCGAGGAAGAGCATGCTCGGATCTCTCGAGAAGTGCAGTCAGTTTGATAAGACAGCGCATTTTGTAGTTATCACCTCCCCTTACGCCATCACCCACTTCACCTACCGCACTCCCATCTTCAACCACCCCAACTTCACCAAACCTACAGTTCAACATGGTGAGTGAGATCAAGCTCTTGTATTCAGAGGAGTAGGGAACAAGGACCCAGATCAGTTCTGGTTCATGGTAAGAGCAGTGTGGGAAGTGCATGAGGTTGCTAATGACAACATTAAGAAGGCCACATTGGTAAGTGCATTGCAGGATCACGCGCTGACATGGTATATTAAGTGCTCGAGTGATCATCCAAATGCAGGAATAGCGGAGATCCAGAACGTGTTGAACAGAGAATTTAAGCAGTCGAAATTAGAAACACAGTCTATCATCGAATTTAAAGAGACCGCAATGATTCCTGGAGAAACCCCTTGGGATCTAGATCAGAGGCTAAAAAGTATGATCCGCGAGGCTAATATGACACCGACAGATGTGCATCACAATGTGTGGTTTGTGGTGTCAATGATGCCACACCTGAGAACGAAATTATCATAGCAGAAGTTCTCAACCCAGGCAGAAGCGTTAGAAATGGTGATGAGGTTGCATGAAACACCAATATAGGATCCGGGGTTGGGGGTCCAACAAATCTAGGCGCAACTACGGAACCTATGCTTGGAGATGCAGAGTTTGAAGTAGGATAAGGAATCCCGGTCGAAGGTGAATGCAGAAGTGTGGTGCTGTTGTGGCCAGCAACAACCCCCCTTTTTCATTTAAGTGTTTGTCCGAAATACTAAATGAATGGGGACCCTTAGTTTAATTTTTGAGAAAAATCAAGTTTTTCTTTCTTCAAAATAAGGTTACCATCGTAAGCTTAGAAAGGTCTTTCGTATATTTTTAAACTAAGTTTACGATAAGGTAAACGTCTTTAAAAATTGCATTGAAAAAGAGATAGGAAATGCCTTCATTCCCCTATAATATTCGTATGCGCGAGTCCCCCGTGTTAAGCATAACATTGCATCGCAGTAAAGTAATGCTCATAAGGAAAAACCTCAAGATCTGCTGATCTGCGATAACACCGATCGCAAGATCGCATATCGCAGAAATAAACTGGCAATACTTGACAAACGTTAAACTTCTGCGACCTGCGATGTTGCGATCGCCGCGATGGTGCAATCTGCGATCTTGCGATTTGCGATGGCAGGATCTTCGATGTTACGTAAGCAAATCATTAATCCTTCGGGCGCGCCATTCAAAGAAAAGCCACTTACCATAATCTGACCCCAGATCATGCGCTTTTAATGATAGTAAATGGAATAGTTGTCAGTTATTAAATGAAATGAGGACGCGTGCTTTTGTAAAGAATTATTTCACGTAAAGTGGCATATTTGATATATCTATTGCATTTAAAACTCTCCCATCACCTTTCTCAATCAGTCATTTCCACTTCGCTCGTAATCTGCAGGAACGAAGAGTTAAGAAGATTCAAAGTCGAACACAGGAGCAAATGGGAAAGAAACATAAAGCTCAAGGCTCCGAGATGAAGGAAAAGACAAAGGAGATGGCGCCATTGTATACAGCCACTGCCTGCAACAGGGACACAGGAATTTCAACATGGGAAGGCATGTATAGGCTACTGGAGGAAGAAAATCCTAGAGTAATGAAGGTTGATAGTGCCGCGGGCTCACAAAACTCTTCTGAGGCATCCTTAGAGGAGCTGGCATGTTCATTTCTTCACCGAATAGCAGCTAGACCCAAAATTTTACCGTATACAGATATGATCAAGGGGATACTTGACAATGCAGAGCTACAAGGCAGACAATTCAAGGTTCAGGGACATGGGCTCATAGGATCATTTGCCGTGCAAGACTTAAAGCTTATGTATCATCTTCCTGAACCTTAGACGACCTACAATGCACAATTTGTCAAGAAATTTGCAGCAGAGAACCCAAACCTGGCAGAGACCACTAAAGATTGGACCAGAAGAGAGGAGCCACTAAAAAAGGACAAAAATAGTATGTATAGCATTGGTTCCCTCACCTCTCCGTATTGTTTTGTTGCGGCCATGCTTTGCAGGCTGTTTGGGCTGCCAGACATCAATAAATTTTCGTCTGAATGGCTACCACTCATAGACGCTGCCACAAACACCGATATCGTGGATTGGGCCAAGATATTCTCTAATAATCTATACACAGCTGTTATGAATTACCGGTCTAAAAGATCCTTGTCTCAAAAGGTCTATCCTCCTTTTTATCTGTCTGCATATATTATGGATTCTATTTGCTATGTGTCTAAGTTCCCCACTATGGGTTGGAAATGGACTACCCAGGACCCGTCACCTATTCATGTTTATCATAAAGTGTTATGGGATTCCTAGTTCGCCCCTCACTTCTATCGGATTTGCCACGGGCTTATCTTACCCCTATATAGGATGATGTATGATGAAGAACCCCCAAGGTGCTCACTCGAAGCGCAAATAGACATCATCCCCATCGCAAGATGGTTCGGGGAAGAATGGTTCACTTATATTAGAGTGTTTGGGAGCACTGTACCTCCACATGTATTACCTCTATATGTCCCTGATAAACTTTTGGCTCGGGAAATTGCCTATCAGACCTGCTCAAAAGGCGGCCTGACCAAGGAACTAAAAGACAAGAAGAAGGCCATATGGCCTTAGTTTCCTGTAGCTTGTGGGGCCTTCTCATTGTTCGATGTAGGACACGCTTTCGCAAAAGTGGAGAATGTGATGTCTCTACAGTTATTTAAATTCCCAGCTCGGCCTTTTGACCTAAATAATGTTGCCCATGATTTCACTACAAGCGTCAAAATAAAATTATTCGTCGGAAAGAAAGATTTGTTTGATGATTTGTTTCAAGGTAAAAGTTCACTCCAGGAAGTTTTGCGAGAGGCTCGGTCAAGGTTGTCTCCAGATGACCTCTAAAGATTCATGTTATACAGGGAAAGAAGGCTAGCCAGTGTTCCTCTAGAGAAGCTGCAGCTGCCCGCCAGAGAACCGACTCCCAGCGTCAGCCTCAGTGGAAACTCTAGTACTTCCAAATCCAAATCTAACACTGCCCAAGGAATCCCTGAACGTTCCAAAAAGTCTGGAAGCGACCAAGAAAAAAGCGAAGAAACAGCTAAAGATACAGCTCAGTCAAGTGCAATGTCGCAACAGCAAGTTATCGTCTCCCCGCTAAGAGATGTCCCTCCTCCCGTCATTAAAGCGCCACTCGTCACAACAGAGTTAGACAAAGAATGGGAAAACTTCAACGAGCTAATCAGCCTTGAAGGGCAAGCCCCAAAAACACCTGTGAATAATACACAGGTAACGCAAGAAATGGTTTCGACCATAGTCAACAGTGTCACAGAAACGGAGCACAGTCATATCGCTCCACCTTCTGAGCTTCTACTTAGTGTAGAGGAAATTCCCCCACTGGATGTATTCTATAGTCCCCAACATAAAGCAGTTGTGAGGAGACAAGGAAAGAAAAGAAAGATAGAGAATACACTATCACAAGATGCTGAACATTTAGACGTCTTATGGAAAGACCCCAACAACAACCCGATAGAAAATCTCACAAAGTTGTCTCAGATCGCAGGAGCATACGCTTCTGCGACTATCGACAAGGCATCAGAAGTTCAGCAACTGTTGAAGGAACAAGAAAACCAAATACAGCTACTACAACAACAGCTACAACAAGCCAATGCTAGTATTGAAGCGTCCAAACAACTTGAGAAGTTACACGGAGACTTTCAGCAGATGCATATAAGCTATCAAAGAAGCCTAGATGAAAAAGGAAAGCAGTTGCAAGCTTTGCAAGAAATACATAAAGACAAGCCTAAGCTTGCCCAATTTGTTTCAGAATCTACTGGCTTAAATGACCAACTTCTGCAGCAACAGGAAAAGTTGGGACGTAAGATATCGCAATGGGGTCACTATTGCGAGCTGAGCAATAAACTCACCAATCAAGTGGCGGACTTGCGAAGTGACTATGACCAGATTGACAGACGAGTGACATAATACTTAGCTTGGCAGGATGGAGAGGAAGGGAAAAGAGCAAATGCACCCAGTATAAATGAGAGTCATAAGGAATTGCTCTTTAACAAATTGGACGATCAAATCAGGCAGGCAGAACAGGCAGTGGAGACAGTGGCAACGCAGACAAGCATACTTATCAACTGTGTAAAAGGGAATTTACACAGGGCCAACTTAATCATAGAAACCACCCCCGGGTACCTACCAAATAAGTCACGAATGGAGGCAGAATGGAAGCAGAAGGCGCAGGAAAAGGGAAAAGCGATCCAGGCA
>APFE030602931.1:0-12673 GCA_000404065.3 Pinus taeda | reverse complement strand
TATATATATATAATTACCTTGAAAATGGATCACTAAATCACTCTATATAAAAAAATAAAAATAAAAATGTTAAATAATGGATCACTAAATATAAAAAAATGTTTTATTTATTTACCATACCTCTAGTTTATTTATATTTTTATTAATTTACCATACTTCTTTTATAAATATGGTATTTGCCACATATGATTTATATTTTTATTAATTTAGCATAACTCTTTTATAAATATGGTATTTGGCACATAGGATTCACTTGAATAAAACATTTTTTTAGATTTCTTAAATAGAAATAGCTTTATGGACTAAATATAAAAAGAGATTTTATTTATTTACCATACCTCTAGTTTATTTATATCTTTATTTATTTACCATAGTAAGTATAAAAATAGATTTTATTTATTTCCCATACTTCCACTTTATTTATATTTATTTATTTACGACACCCCTTGTTTAGTTATATTTTTATTAATTTACCATAACTCTTTTATAAATATGGTATTTGGGCGGTTATGGACTAAATATAAAAAGAGGTTTTATTATTTACCATACCTCTAGTTTATTTATATTTTTATTTATTTACCATACCTTTTGAGTAAGTATATAAATAGGTTTTATTTATTTACCATACTTCCTCTTTATTTATATTTTTATTTATTGGGACCAAATACAACCTCCCAAACCACCTACCAAGCCATAAAATGGGCGATTGCAAACGAATTTAACATTGCAAAGGAGAAAATGGGCGACTGCAATGGAATATAACTTCCCAAGCTAGGGGAATCAGGTCAAATGGGACTTTTCATAGCTTATTCGCCCCTTTTTCTAAGCTAAAATGAAAAAAATAATTATTTTTTAAATAAAAGTTGGGCTAAAAATATTAAATGGACATTTTATAAAAAGTTTGCCCCTCTCAAATGAAAACCCCTTAAATTTTTCCCTTGGGCTAAAATTTGCCCCTAAAATTTACCATGTCCTCATCTTTTGTCCATACAGTACTTCAAACATACTCATTTGTAGTGATGTGTGGTAACCATTGTTATAAGAAAATTCTACCAAATGTATGTGGTTCTCCCATTTGGATGGCTATTTCATTACGTAGTCCGCACATATCTTCCACTACCTCGGTTTGCCCATCGGTTTGGGAGTGGTAAGAAGTGCTAAAATGTAGTTGGGTGCCTAAACCTTCAAAAAAGGCTTTTGAGAAAGCTCATGTGAATTTTACATCATGATAAAAAAATATGACCTTTGGTAATCCATGTAATTTAAAAATGGTTTGCGTGAATATATTAGCAATTTGTACAACCTTATAGGTATTGTAGTGGTATGAAGTGAGGAGACTTGCTCAACTTATCCACAACCACCATTATTGAATCATTCTGATTTCTTGACTTAGGTAGTCCCTTAATAAAATCGATGGAAATGGTTTCCCGCTTCCATTCGAAAATAGGCAAAGGGTGTAACAACCCCGCTCGATGACTATACTCTACTTTTACTTGCGGATGACTATACTCTACTTTTACTTGCAGCTAAGTATTGAATCACTTCTTTCTTCATACGAGGCCATAAATATTCATTTCTAAGTGTGGTAATTAGTTTATGATATCCACGATGGTCTGCATACAAATTTTTATGATGTTCATCTACAATTAAGTCTTTAACATTTTTTTCGTTAGGTACATATATTCTCTGCTTATAAATCAACATGCCTTCATGATTTATTTTATATCCCACTTGCTATTCATTGCCATTTAAAAAAAATTCTTGTTGGCATAAAAATTTATATTATGGATGAGACGTGCCTGCCTCCTTAATCAGCTCATTAAAGTGAGTTCGTGCTTCTTTGAATGAGACTTCATATACAATGTACTTTCCGACTTAATGTGTTTGCGATCCAGTTTTCTTTGCCTTTCAAGTGTTTTATTTCAAAATGAAATCCACTTAGAAAATCGACCCAATGAGCTTGCCTAGTATTCAAAGTGGGTTGTATAAAATAGTTAGTTAAACTATGATGATTAGTCATTAGAAGAAATTTCTTACCCATCAAATAATGTCGCCACATTTTTAATAAATGTATGACTACTGTTAGTTCTAAGTCATAGGCTTAATATTTTTTCTCGTGCTCCTTAAGTTTCCTAGATTCATAAGCAATTACTTCGCCTTCTTACATTAGTATGCCACACACACCTTCCTTGTTGGCATCTGTACAAGCCACAGTCTTTATTTTGGTTTGAAACGCTCAAAATAGGCATGGTGGTAAGTAAATGCTTACGCTGATCAAAAATATTTTGACATTCCATGGTCTACTTGAAAGTCTTTCCCTTTTTTTCAGAGAGGTGATGGGGTATGCTACCGTGGAAAATCCTTCGATAAATCGCCTATAGTATCGAGATAGACCCATGAATGACCTTATGTTCACCACATCTTTCAGTACTAGCCAATCCATTATTCCTTTTATCTTTTTGGGGTCTACAACAATTCCATCCTTCGTAATGACATGTCCTAAATATTGGATTTGTTCCTCAAATAAGTCACATTTGTTGTATTTTGCATACAAGTGATGCTCTCTTAAAGTTGTTGATTTGGGGTAGCGTCACATGTGATATAGCTGTGAAATTTGGTGGAGAGGTTGGGGCACATGAGGTCTCCAATACCCAGAAAGGGTTTATATTCTAAATAGATCATCAGATATTCAAATCATTAATATTTTTAATGGAGTCCCTAAGTCTAAACTTAGGGAAAATAAAATATTAATGTGTATTAATATGAATGTATTAGAGTGGTCCAAAAGACATGGATCAAGTCTTGGCCATTGATATGCCAACAAGAAAAGTATAAGAGGAGGTTTGAGGGTCACTTGGAGAAGACACCAAAGTGATGAGTCATTCTATTCTCTAGAGCGAGGTTTGCTCAGAGAGATAGAATCAGTGATTGGGAGAGAAACTGAGGGGCATTGAGTATAGAGAGACAAAGAGGCATAGATATTGTGAGGATAGCAGCAAAGAAGCCAGAGAGAGAGACACACAGCACCAGAGGGGCCAGCGTAGCTAATGCAGAGGCTAAGAGAGTTGATGCAGAGCCTCCTTGGGCTATCACACGCCAAGATAGGCTGACATAGTGCTAAGACTAGGCTAGGAGAGACTCACATAGTCTATATTGGGCATACACTAGGGTTTCTGGGGCAAATTGGTGCTAAATAGCTGCTGAAAGGATTATCGAGGGTTTCAACGAGTAGATTTTTCAAAAACAGAGAGTATTACTGCTAAATAAATTCTCTGTTGGGTAGGCTAGTTTCAACACTGAGATTGTACTCTGATATTGCTGAATAAGAAAAACCCTTAGATAGTTGCATCGATTTTCTCGCATCGGGTATTTTTGGGGACAGTAGTCCAAAAATAATGGTGTCATATGGTGTGTTTGTTCTTGTTTCTTTTAGTTGTTGATCTGTAATATGTTGAGCATGCACTAGTGTTTATTTTTAGTATTTACATTGTAAATAACTTGTTAAGGAAAAGTAACAAGTATGTAGGAATAAATCAGATAAAGTGCATGGAGGGTTTCTAATTGAGTAAAATTAGAAATTTCAACAAAAGTTTGCAGAACTATATGGAGATGTCCTTTGTGCTCTTCTACATTCTGAGAGTAAATTAATATGTCATCGATAAAAATCAACAGAAATTTATCCAAATACTGATGGAATATATTGTTCATGAGACACATGAAAATTGTGGGGGCATTAGCTAGCCCAAAGGGCAACACAACGAACTCATAATGTCCATAGAGAGTTCTAAAATCTATCTTAGCTATGTCATCCTCCTTAACTCTGATCTAGTAGTAACCGGAACGAAGGTCGATCTTTAAAAACATGGTTTCACCCAGCACCTTATCAAATAGCTCGTATATACGAGCTAAGGGGTACTTATTTTTGATGGTTAGTTTTTTTAATTGCTAGTAATGCATGCACATTCGTAGGGTTCCATCGTTCTTCTTAACGAAGAGTACCGTGGCTCCCCAAGGTGATGGAATTGGGCAGATGTACTTTTTATCAAGCAGTTCTTGTAGCTGGATCTTTAGCTTTGTCAACTCTCGTATGCTCATGCGATTTGGGGCTCGTGATATCGGGGCAGCTCCCATAATTAATTTGATGGTTAAATCTATGTCTCTTTTGGAGTAAGTCCCCAAATTTCTTCACGAAACACATCTGGAAAATTATGTATTACAGGTATATTTTCTAAAGAAACATATTTTCTCTTTGAATTGGCATATCCTACCAATACTCGATATATTTTACATCCCTTTCAGATGCACTTTTCTAATTGAGAGTTGGTTACCATTCTTAATTTTAAAGGTCTAATTATGCCTTGAATTTCCTACCTCTTTCCTTCTTCATCCATATAGCTAATGGTTTTGGTTTTACAGTTAATGAGGGACCAATGCATTTCCAACGAGTCCATACCTGTAAGGATATCATAAGATCCTAAGGGCAATACATTCAGGTCTGCCACAAGAGAGTGACCAATTAATTGTAAGGGGAAGCTGTTGACCTTGGCCAACACCCTTCCTTTTTTCCTTGTAGCTAGCTATACTAACCAAGGACTCTTAAACTTAACAACTTGCAAACAAAATTGTTCCACTAAATTAGGGCTAATATAACTCAAAATAACTCTTGGATCAATAAAAATAGATAGATTTTGATCTCAGATTTTACCATCAAATTCTATCATGTTTGGCCCGTATTCCGCTTAATGGTCTTCGAGGGCAGCATTAATTTTTGGAATGTTTCTTTCTACTTCTCCCACAGGTGATGCTTTCCCAATTTGTGCAATGTGATGAGTTCTATTGTGATGGGGAATCTGTAAATTTTTCTATGAATTCATCCATAGTCATCTGTTCCAATCGAAGATCATGGAATTCCTTTTCTTTTCCATCATAAAATATTTCAGTTAGATACCTCTTCTTAAAATATTTTTGAAACTTTTCCCAAGTTATACTTTGCTCATTCACTCCACACATAGATTTTACCTCCTCCCACCATAGGGTGGCTTTCCCTTGCAACTCAAAGATGGCCAATTGAGCTTTTAAGTTATGGTAATATTCATATAGATGGAAATATTTATTCATATTAATAAGCCAAGCTTTAGCTGCCTCCTCCTATTCACCATCGGAGAGGGACAGTTTAATTTTCTGAAATTCTCCTTGCAGTCCTACCCTTTGTCTTTTCTGCATTTTGGGTTATGATGCATTAGCATACGTTTCCTCCTAATTTTCCTCACCGCATTCCATTTCCAAGTTCTTGGTTCAAAATTCTTTCTCTCCAGTCATGTTCCCATGCTTTGGGCTGGGTATTGGCTGTCACTGATTCTATCTATCAAATTGACTCTTCATAATATTTTCTTGCTCCTACATCAGCCTTTCATTATCTCCCTGTAACCGGGCCATCTCATCCTTCAGTTCTTGCTTAGTTTCGAAGATGGTAGTATTAATGTTGTGTGGTTCTTCCCCCAACTTTACCCATACCTAACGATTGGCTTCTTGAAAAGATGTCGGTCCTGTTCCTATTTTGGACCTATGGGGTGTAAATCTAGTCCTCCTCGTTCTCGTTGTTCTCCTTTTTCTTTATATATATATATATATATATATATATATATATATATATATATATATATATATATATATATATATATATATATATATATATAATATATATATATATATATATATATATGCCTTCTTCTACCACCTAATATATGTATATGTTTGAGATGTTGTGTCAAATGTTTCTTTAGAAAAAAAAGAAAAATCTACTTTTAAAACAATGTAGGCCATAAAAAAAATTCTTAATTTTTCACCTTTATTCTACATGATACTTTATATAGTGAGATAAATTAATTAGAATTAAAAAAAAAAAGAGAAAAATTATTGAGATATGTAATTCCTTCATTGAGCCTAAATCTAATTCTTTTAGTATGCTAGAAATGTATAACTTAATGTAACCTAAATATCTTATCTAGGTGAAAATAAAATAAAATAACAAAATAATGAAATAAAAATTACTCTTTAAAAAAAAAAAAAAAAAGGGACAGATACATAATTAGGTGTAGAAAATGATGGCATTCCATGTAGTCATTAAAGTAAAAAAAAATTATTGATATGTTAGAGGTATTGTGCATTTGTGTGGATATGATGAGAGGTGGGGGAAATGTTATGAAAAATGTAATTATTACATTTTATCTATTATTTGTGCCTACCTATTTCCACTTTTTAATAGGTTTATTAAGCAAAATATAATATTATATTATTACATTTCACCTAATATTTCCAAGTCAAGTTGTCCACTTCTTATTGTATTTTTTTTTTTTATACTTGAAGTTTGTAAGTAAACAAATTCAATTATAAAATTACAAAATATTGATTAAAATGTAATATTTAGGTTGAGGTATGACAATAAATATTAAGTAAAATGTAATAATACTACATTCTAGTTAGTATTTCTCCCATCCCTATCCACTTTTATTGGGTGTTAATGGTAATAAATATTGTAATAACTATATTTTATCCAAGATTTGCCCTCACCCAATTCACTTTAATAAATTTCCTTATATTACTAAAGTTAAATCCTATGCAAACATTTTATCCTAGTATAGTAGAGATGTTGTAATCTTTAACATTTTGACTTGGCAAAAAATAAAAATAAAAATATAAAATTAATAATTATCTTAACTCCTAGATACATCTTAACTGTTGATTTGAAAAGATATTTGATCCCTCTAGACCCTTAGTACATCCTTAATTTAGATGCATGTAGGGCATTTACTATTATTATAACTATTATTATTAATTAACAATACTATTATTTTTAATAAATATCGTTGCATTTATTGTTAATTATATTTATAAATTATTAAGTAATAATAATAAATTAATATTAATAAATAATATTAGCAAATATTAATATTAAAATTAAAATTATTAATAATTAAATTTAATATCATTATTAATTATTAATAATAATAAAATTGATATGAAATTATTTTATTAATTGATATTACTCATTTTATTAATTAATATTTATTATTTTTAATAATAATTGTAAACCCGAAAGCAATTGTAGCTCGCTAGCTCTGCAACTTTCGGGCTAGAGTTTTTAGCCTCCCTGTTATGACGCTGCACTACAAACTTCTCTTGCAACAATGGGTGACTCAGTCTGCATCCGCGTCATTACATCTGCTGATCCCTTTCAATGGCAGCGTCTGAGGGGGAGGCTCTCAATTCCTCCCCCAACATCAATGCTGAGATGTCCAAAAAGATGTTAGATGACACAAACCAACCTATTCAAGGTAATGCACATGGCTCTCCAATAGGCCAAAAACTGTAGGACAACAATACATAGAAGACTCCACCTAGTGATAAGCCGAACAATCGAGAGAACAAAACAACCGAAGCGCAAGGCACTACAGAGGCACCCAAAGCCACCTTTGCTACATGCAGACCAATAGCAACGAAATGTCCCAAGATCGAGTACATGAGAGACCATGAGCTGATTGGCAAATTCAATGGTGAGATCTAGTACATGAGAGACCATGAGCTGATTGGCAAATTCATCGGCTTTTGGCCAACTGAAAAAGCCCTACATGGATGCATTAGGGCCAAATGGAAGCCAAAAGGGTAGCTAACACTACAACTCCGACCCAAAGGATTCTTTACTTCTATTTTTAACTGCCTCGAAGATAAGAATCGAGTCATGGATGAAGGCCCCTACTTTTTCAACTCCCCATGTCTCTATCTTAGGGACTTGATCAAAAGATTCAACCAGAATAAAGAGGACTTTAGTTGGACGCTTGTCTGGATTTGAATCTACTCCCTGTCGCTGGAATATTAGGATAAAGAATCCATAAACGATATTGGAAACGATCTTGCCGAATTCAGTAAAATTGCACAGGAAACAAAGCTGAGACGGTACACCTCTTATGCTTAGATCTGCGTCTTCATGCACCTCGTGCAAGCTCTCCCCGACTCAGTAAGTCTCTCTCATGATGATTATGAATGGGTGAAAACCTTAGAATATGAACATGTGCCTTTTAGATGTAGGAAATTCCATACCCATGGACATTTATTCTGTGATTGTCCTATTAATCCGCCTCCATGTAAGCCCTCAGATTTTTCCTCTACCCGTGATGCTGAAGGCTTCACTAAAGTCCAGAACCGGCGTCGACACAACAAGGAATCCCCTCCTCCGAACCCCAAACCCCCCTCTCAACCCCCGCTTCCTCCCTCTACCAGTAATAACTTTGAAATCCTTGACACCCCTATTTCTGATACCCCCCTCTCAGAAGCCATCCCAAAGGCCCCGCTTAGCTCGACGCCTAAATCTAGCTCTGGCCATCCTTGCGACATGGAGGTTGACAATATTGGGGATAATGAGAACCAGATCACCTCCATGGAAGATGAAAATGAAATGGTAGATATACGAGACCTAGAAATCTTCACTCTTGAGCAAGCATGGAAAAAAAAAAGGACTTTGACGAGATCTCGGAGAAGCAGATCGAGAACCTAACTGTGGCTCTTTCCCGTGTGCAACAGAATAAAAAATCCCTAGGCATCCAGTAGGGAAGACAATGGGATGAGAAGAGACTCTTCAAAGACTCAAAGAAAAGAGGGAGGAAATCTGATCTACAGCGACTATTCTCCTCGGGGAGATGCTTGTAGAATCTGTTAGGTATCCCAAACTTACCATGTTTTTCCCGCCCCGTGAAGGAAGTTCTCAATGAAACTCACCTCGTGGAATATAAGGGGTCTAAACGGCCCCTTAAAAGTCTGTACGATCAAAAATTTGATACAGATGGAAAAACCTCAAGTCTTTTTCCTACAGGAAACTAAATGCACAAGTCAAACCGTTGGCCCCATTCTTTCTAAAACCTGGCTAGGGTGTCACTCTGTTGCAGTTGATGCCTCTGGTGGATCAGGAAGTCTATCCATCGCTTGGGATCCGAAAGCTGTTTCAATAATGATGCCCACATTGCTCACAATCTAATTCAGGCCTCTTTCCACATCCATGGGACCAATCTGCATGGGCATCTGTCTAATGCATATTTCCCTGAGGAGGCTGCAATGAAAATTGCTCTGTTAAATATGGTAGAACAACTCAATTCTACCAGAGCTCACCTCCTTTGGATCCTGGGGGGTGATTTTAACATGATCACCAACTTGGACGAAAACAGAGGTGGCAGAGCAAAACTAGAGGCAGACAACACCCATTTCAAAGACTTCATCTAGCGGAACTCATTGATCAATCTTCCCTTTGCCAATGGAAATCACACCTAGAAAAACAAGAGAGTGGGCGCTCAACGGATAGCATCCAAACTAGATATATTTCTCCTTCCACAAAATGCCATACATATTGGAGGCGATTTCCAAGCCACAATTTTGCCTTTTTCAAGGTTGAACCACTGGCCCATTTCTCTGCAATGGACCAGACCAAGGGACCGCATCAAAATACCCTTCTAATTTAAGGCTTTCTCGCTCTCCCACCCAAGCTTCAAGGAAATGGTTCACTCCGCTTTGCGGGCTTTCATTCCTCCTCCAGGTTCCAAGATGTTCCAGTTTCAACAGCACCTCAAAGATCTCAAAGCCCGCATTAAAGAGTGGAACCATTCTACCTTTGGTAACATCTTCCAACAGCAAGGCCTCTTGGAATAGGAAATGGAGGAGCTACAGCTTCGTATCATCCAAGAAGGCCGCAACGAAGCATGTGACCTCAAAGACAAAAGTTTCCTCTTTCAGTTGGAGGAAAGAAGGCAACAAGAAGAGATTCATTTGTCAGCGCGTTTCGAACCAACTAGTGTGGTTCATCGTGAGGACAAGTTGAAGATATAGATCCAGTTTAGCATGTTAAATAGTCTAAGCAGAGACTCCAACGGCTAAAAAGACTAACGACTACTTTTTGACTCAAGGACGCAAGTCAAACTTCCTTCAAATAATTTAATATTAATATTCTTCTTACTATTACCATTATTCTTCATATTTACTATTATATTTATGGAGCTAAGTTAAACTAGGTGAAAAAGTAAAATAGATCAATGGTTAGTTAATAATCCATTTATTTATTTAAATTATTAATTCATTATATATATATATATTAATATTTTTCAATACCTAATATTCTAATAATATTTTATTTAATGTTTAGTTATTAAAAATATTACTTATATAAATTATTAGATAAAAATATATAATCATTTTAATAAGTTAGGGGTTCTAAGCACACTTGCCACCCGTGCTCTTAGAATCTCTGATGAAGAGAGCTTGGAAATGGAGAAGGCTCATCTCCTAGATGTCTTTGTGAAAAATGGTTACAATAGACACCTGGGTCAAAAGGCCTTCCTGAAGGCTAAGAAGGAGCCTTCAATCCATAGGGATCCTAATGATCGGGTCATGGGGGTTAACCTTCCTTATATCCAAGGGACCACTGATAGGATTGCAAGGATTCTGAGAAAGTTTGATGTGCCCGCAACTTTTAGACCTCTTAATACTATCCATAGCTCCCTCACGTCTGTGAAAGATCCTATTGACCCTAAAGACATGAAGGGCGTCTATGTCATTCCCTGTTCTTGTGGGATACCATATATTGATGAGACAGGTTGCTCTATCAATCAATGGATTAGCGAGCATTCGTCTGACTTGAGGCATGGTAGGACCAAGTCCTCAGCCCTCGCTGAACATGCCGAGAAGACGATGCATCATGTATGTATTGAAGATGCTCAAGTCATTGCTAAAGTTGCTCAATTTCACCATCGCAAGTTTAGAGAGGCCCTAGAGATTGAAAAAGGCTGAAAAATCTTAATAGGGATGATGGCTGGAAGATCAGCACTTGCTGGGTCCCAACTGTGTCTTCCTAGCCTCCGAGGTCCCTTCTTGGTAAGATCTTAGTGTTTATTGTTTCCTTCGCTTAGAGGTTGTTTCCCTTGGTTTGTTAAGATATTTTTATGATTTTATTCTCGATTTGATTTGTTCCCCTTTTAATTATCACCCTAATAGTATAATTTAATCCTTTCTATTTACCTTTTAGTATTTATAAGCTATTAATAAGATTTTAATAAAATGGGTTTCGAACCATTAATTGTATTTATTACAATTATTTATTATTCATGTAATATTTTAATAAAGTAAAAATATTTTCCTTCTATACCTTCAGAATTAAAAGGATTATTATAAATAATTAATAAATTAATAATATACCATACTATTATTTTTATAATAAACAAGGAATGAATAATCTAATAAATTTTCCTTTTATATTCTAAGATTATTTATTTGATTTGTAAACCTACCATTAAAATTGTTTTATTTATATATCTGTTATTAGCAACCTAGGAATATTAATCATAATATATATATTTTATTTAATAAGCGAATAATTAAAAATTAAAAATTAAAAATTAAACCATCCTTAAAATGTAAGGTATTTATTTATCTTTTTACTAGCCTAGGTTTTTAAAAACCTATTGCTATTTTAACATATTCATTAATATATTTATGATTAATTAATAAATAAATAAAGTATTTTCAAAATAAAGTAACTAATCAATATTATTTATTCATTTCTATTTATTTAGTTTTTATTTTTATTTTTATTTATTTATTTTTAAGTAAGATATATATAGTGTAATTAGAATAATTAATGAATAATTCGTTAACAAATGAAGAAACATTTAAAACAACTTAAAAAAAGTAAGATTTTTTTTTATATAGTTTTATTATTATTAAAATGATTATATATTTTTATCTAATAATTTATAGATAAAATATTTAATAACTAAACATTAAATAAAATATTATTAGATATAGGTATTAAAATATATATATAAATATATATATATAATAATGAATTAATAATTAAATAAAATAAATGGATTATTAAACTAACCATTGATCTATTTAATTTTTACCTAGTTTAACTTAAGCCCATAAAATATAATAGTTAAATATGAAGAATAATGAATAGTAAGAAGAATATGAAGATTAAATTATTTGAAGGAAGTTTGACTCGGGTCCTATGAGTAACAAAAAGTAGTGGTTAGTCTTTTTAGCGTATGGAGTCTCTGCTTAGACTATTTAACATGCTAAACTGGATCTGTATCTTCAACTTGTCCTCACGATGAACTACACTAGTTGGTTCGAAACGCGCTAACAAATGATTAATTATGTGATTTCGCCGAAAATTCTCTAAACAATGTTATGGATCATAGAAGTCTAAATTCCTTAGGAAGAGATTCTCTCGAAACAAAAATCCCAGATCAGATGGTTAAAGGAAGGAGAACAGAACACTAAATTTTTCCACGTCTCTACCATTCAACGTAGGATGTGTAACAATATTAGATTTCTCCTTAGCCCAACAGGAGAAAGACTAGAGGAGCATCAGGCCATAGAAGTTGAATTGGTCTCCCATCTCAAATCGTTGGTGCAGGAAGACCAGTCTGACAGGTGACCAACAATTAACAAAATCCTACAACATATACCAAAGCTAATCACGGAGGAGCACAATCATCTTCTTCTTCACCCTGTCACTCTTTTGGAAGTTGAACAAGTTGTCCTACAAAACAAGGAAGGTAAAGCTCGAGGACCTGATGGCTTCACCTTCAACTTCTTTCATCATTTCTGGGATTTGATCAAAGATGAG